>VCCN01005774.1:5235712-5246804 GCA_006491835.1 Architeuthis dux
AGTAGTAGTAGTAGTAGTAGTAATCTAGGAAAAGCATATTTCCTCAGATGGAAGCACGGGAATACACCTAAGTTCATCCGTAGAGAATGAATTAGGCGTCAAAAAGACACATCAGATAAGGTTAGTGCATGCCCACAAGCGAATGTACAGAAATGGAGAATGTGTGGCGTGATTATTGCTTGCTTCACTACTAAAAGACAAATACAACAGAAGAAAAGAATAAATCAGTAAGAATATTGCAGAATAAACGAGATTTGAATGTAGAATATGGTGGATTAGGTTGATGATATCTGACATTGTTAGATGGAGTTGAAATGCAGTAGGGATGCCTGGAGCAGAACATCTAGTTAGTTGAAAGAAACCCGATTGTAAAAAAAGTTTTCTGTCTGTTTTCTGTCTGTTTTCTTTTTAGATATATCTCGTGCTCCTATTCATTTATATATTGGGTTGACAAAAAGGTTCGTACATTTGCTTTTAACATGTGCATGTTACCATAATCCGTTATAGGGCACCCCTAAAATATGTTAGATATCAAAACAACTGTTTGTGTATGTTAAACTAGACCTAATTACAAAGTATTTTCAGTGGGAAGTTTTAAACTATGTTTTTATTTATGGGGGCAAAAGCCCCTCTGATGAAATGATCATATATGGTGCCTCACCCGAAAATGACCAAAAGTAGAAATGACCAAAAGTAGAAAGTTAAATGAAACAGAATTAAAGAATAACATTCATTATAATGAATATATACAAATAATTGACATTAACAACCTCCGGGTTGATTTTAACATTTTATTGCGCTGTTGTGTTGTGGTATGCCTTTCTGTCTTTGTACACGTGTACTTTGCAAAGCTTGTAGATCACATTGGTGCGGATTATGTTCTCTTTGTGGCTACACTATTTGAATGTGGTTGAAGGGTGCTCAGGTGAACATATATAGTCATTTTCCCAATAAAGGGATACAAATTGTAAAGTGGGTGCTGAGTCAATTTCCTATACTCATAATCGATGAAAGCCCACGCAAATGTACCTGCTTTTATAGGACAGCTAAATATGTATGTCCAAAAATGTGAAAACCTGATATTATCCATAATGTATCAGTATATTCCCAGTATAAAGAAACCGCCATATGACGGGTACTGTAGTTTTGAATACAAGTACTATAGTTTTGAATAAAGGTACGTAGGTTATGCCTAAAAGTATCACACCTTGTGAATAAACACGCATACATTGTGAGTAAGAATACTAATATGTTTGTGTAAGACTGCAACGACTAAACCAAAAATACCGATTAAAGCGGACGTATGTCTTTGGAAATGAATACCATTACCACTGCATTTAGAGGAGACAAAACAAAGCCAGCAGACAAAGCATTTACTGATTCTTATTCAACATTTTATTTAGTATGGCTGATTTATTTGCAAAATGTTTGACAGCGGAGACAATTTTCCCAATTAATACAGATAAGAAAAAGGATAAGGAAACCACCATGACAGACGGGCTACTCGTATTCTGAGATATTTGCGACGCTAAGGTCATGCACGAGCTGAAGTAAATACCATACGAAACAATTCTCTTCTTTTCCAATGAGACTTATCCGTCTTCTTTTCTTTGTCAGTGTTCCTAGTTATTTTGCAAAAAGCCCTACACTTATTTGAGAGAACGTGGAGTTAGTGCTAGTTAGTCTCGGGACCAGTATTACTAAAGTGAGTTCAATCCTAACTGGATATGCGGGACGTCTGTGTAGTGTAGTACACTAACTTAGACTTAGTAAAAATGCACCCCGCCGTGGAATGGGAAGTAACACAGAGTATTACGGCTGCATTGAGTTCGATCTCACTAGGCGCCTCACAATTCAGATCTTGAGCCTTACTAACCTAAATGTATATCAAGTTCCTCTCCGTTAGCTAATGATCAGCGAGTAGTGTACCCCGGATTCTAGATTCAAGAAATAAACTCACTAATGGCACCTGGATGTTAGAACGAATGACAACATAATGTTAGCCTTGTTTGAGAAATGAATGAATGTTAGCATTCTACTTGAATATTAGAATGAATGAATTCCCCACTGGGGGGAGTCGATGAAGCTTAATTGGATTGTTTAAAGAGGGGCCCAGCAGCAACTGTACACGTTGTCAGTTTTTAGTTGCTTTGACAATTCGAAATCCAACAATAGTATTGCTGAGAGATATAACAACAGAGAAGTTATACACATTAGCTTCTACAAGTCTCACCTCAAGTCTCACCTCAAGTCTCACCTCCTTATAAGTACATGTTCCACCAGTATCTTAAGTGGGAAACGTCGAATAAACAAAATGGTGTTAACATTTTAACTGCTGTCGATTTTGTTCATCTCTGTATTGAAACCACACAATTCATTTCAGCACAACCAATCACCGAGTACCCAGCACCAGTCGTCAGTCTTCGGTTACGTCTCCAACACGGTATGTAACAATTGTACCCCGGATGTTAATTGGAATCAATGAACATTGTACATTAGATGTTAGAAGGAATGCATACATGTTAGCATTGTACTTTAACATTTAGAATGAATGTATATTATAAGTGTCACCTGACTTTTAGAGTGAATGGACAAATGAATTTAAGCATTGAACCCTGAATAATAAAACGAATGAATGAATGTTAGTAGTGTAGGCTGAATTTTAAAAAACATTGGATACATGTTTGCATTTTATATCATGTACTAAATAATGATTGTCTCTACGTACCAGTGTACTATGAACAGTAACCATGTTTTAAACGAAAAAAGACCGAATAAACATTATCTGAAATGTTGTGAATTTAGTCTGATGCTCCATGAACTTGGTCGGATGCATCGCAAATTTCCGTTGACACGTTGCAAATTTGTTTTGATGCTTCATGGAATTGGTCTAAAGCCTTGGGAATTTGGTCTGGAAATGGTGTAGAAACATTCAAGATACTCCAGATTGGTTAGCATCGGAAGTCTCAACAGTGTCATGGGAGTCGATTCATAGAGTTGTAATTCCGCATTTGATATTTGTGGGGTTTGTTTGACAGTTATGCAAATTACGAACTCCATGTAAGCAAATCTGATTTCTATCAATAATCCTCATAGTTTTGCGAGCTATTGATATTGACAATAGGAAACAACTACATGCAACGTTTCTGATTGTATATCGGTGTTTTCCATTCTCTTTTGTTCGACGAAAACAACCCATTTAATTACAGTTATAATTATGAGTGTAATCGTAGATTCTCTCTCGGCAAGCTGCCTGGAGTTAGATTGCACGACATGAATAGAGTGTTCGAATGGTAATAATAACTATAGTGTAGTTCCGTGCTAGAGTAAAACAATGTATCATAATAAAACCTGTTTGCAAGCAACACCAAATCGACGTAATATAATTGATTTGAATTGATTTGAGACGCCTTCAAGTTTAATCCAAACGAAGGAAGGCTCTAAAGGTTTGTTTGTCCCTTCTATTCATCTGAATATTCATCAACCACGCCCGTGGAAGATGTTGGTATTCTTTAGGTAAGTCCTAGAGGACGTTTCCAACACGCTACCTAATGTTTCTTCTAAGAGTATCGGAACGATTGAATTCGGGTGAATTTAATGGTCATATGCCAAATTTATATTTACGAAAAGAATAAAACGTTACGATATGTGTGAAGCTCCACGCGAGGCACTAGCAACGCGTTTCTCTACCAGTGAAGAGGAAAATGCTTTCCTGCGCTGGAAATCAGTTTTTAGAAATTCATGATTGTTTTTTATTTCTTATAAACCAACGAACCACTGTGTCAGTGTAACTACGAATGGCAGTTTGCCACACAATGTAGTCGACGGTAACATTCAGTTGTAAAATCGGCTTGACAATGCAAAGAAACAATATATATTTTTTATTCATATTTCTTTAATTCATTCTGTCTTTATGTTGGTTCGGTTTCCTTAGAAAAGGAACTCCGCAGATAAGCCATAAAACGGATTGTACACCAAGTTGCTTAGCGCCATTTTGGAATATCTGCCGCTTTGCTTCGATCAATACTCCGTAATCCGCTTTCGTAGTTTGATAAATTAGTTTGTCTTTGGATTTAACATTCGACGTATTTGCCAGTATGAGATAAAGACATAGGGAACGCTGGCTGGGTGGTGGTTGTCAGAGGGATACTTCAACAACAACATTAAAAGTGATGATGGCGTGGAAGACGAAAACGAGGCAGAAGGAAAAGACGACGAAGAGAAAGAGAGTGAAACAATGAACATAGCAAACGCTATTAAAGACACTGAATTACGCTAGATTTATGTTTAGGGAGTCGGACATTTCAATTTGTTTCAAGTTTTTTTTTCTAAACATTCGTTCTTCTAACTCTTTTGTTTTGTGTTTCTTTAATAAATCTTTGATGTCAGGTTGTATTTCTTTTTCTTAATTACTTTCATTTTTATTTCCGGTATTTAGTTCTTTTCTTTTCTTTTGTTTTATTCTAATTTATTACTTCCTCCATTATATTTTCGTTCATAAATTTCTTCTGGATTTTTTGTACGAACTTTTTTCTGTCTCTCCCTTAGTATATCATATTTTGTATTCATTATTTCCTCTTATTTCGTTTTCATTTTCTCGTTTTTACATTTTTGTTCTCTCAATTTCCTTTCTTTTGCGTGACGCTCGCCTTTCTTTCTTTCTTTCTTTCTTTCTTTTTTCTTTTACATGACCGCGCCTATCTTTCCCACTTTCACTTTTGCCCTTCCTTTCTTTCCTTATTTCTGTCTATTTGTCTTTTTTTCGTTTGCATGACTCCTGCCTTTCTTTCTTGTGTGCAGGCTTAGTGACTAAGTATAGGAAATAAAATAGTTCTAAAATAGTTCCTTCCCATTTCGTACGCTGTTCCTTCCAAATCCAGTAAATGGAACATTTCTCCATTTTATATTTAATCTACATATTTTATTCATCCGGCTTTTCTTTATTCTCCTGAAATCATTTTCTGCATTTGAGTCTAATTTGCCTTATACTATTAATCCTACATGGCCAACATTAATTCTGCTATATTTCTTTTATACGTTCCTTCATAACTATGCTAAATGTTTTAATGACATCCATGCTTTATTATGCACTCGTAGCTTCTTCTTCATTCATTTAAATTCTTTTAATTTCTTTCGGTCAATTCTTTTACACGGTTTTTCCTTCGGCCTGTCTTCATCATGAATTGTATTATTTTGCTTGATGAGTATATTTAACTTTGCCACATTCTGATACCACTTTTACTTCTCTCTTGTATATCCTTTGGACAGTCTTTCATTGAAAATATATTCTACATGTGTCTTACGCTGCTTCATGGTCATTCTTGTATACTAAACTAAGTGGTGACATTGCTATAACTTCTCTGCATTTTTCTGTATGTCTCTTTTCAAGAGGTGTCATTCCCCTTTTAATAGTATATTTACACTTATATTTCTATCCTATCGTCAGTTATGCTGTTGCTTTTTATACTAATGCCTTCATGATATACATAGCTTTGTTCAGTTGTCCCTTATGTATTTGCATTTAAAATTCTCGTTTGTATCTTATGATCTATTTGGCTTCATATTTCCCCAAGGCTTTGTTCTTCTTTGTATCTATACCTTTATATTCGTTTATAACTCGTTTCTCCGGTTCTTCTCTGTTCCTTTCAATGATTCAGCGATTTATCTTTCCTTCGTTTCACATTTCTTTTATCAGCAACATCTCCTTTTCTTTCCCGTTTACTTAAATCATATATCACTTTATTCTTATGCTTCACTTCATAATTTCACTTCCTCTTATCTCTATTTACTTTATTTCTTTGTTTCTCCTCATCTATCGGCATTTCTTGCTTACTCGCCATATTGCAGACATGTTTGATTATCTCCCTTGTTGTATTGGGCGTTTGGCCTCAGGGCCATCAATCAGAGACTGACCTAGCGCCAAAAATTCAAATGTTAGCTTTGTAAATATTACACACGAATGGACATCCCTTTGCTATTCACAGTATGCCATTGATCTCTATGAGTTTAGTATGACGATTTCTTATGGACTTCATGAACGGACAGTTTGCTCGTTCGATTGCACGCTAGAATCAGGTAGGTAAACATTAAACTAGAAAGGCGGCGTTTCCAAAATAAAATCTCGTTCAGCAAATAAAATATTGAGAAATGATCCACTGCGGCAGAAACTGATGCAATTAAATACGGATGCGTTCCAACATAAATTGCATTTGTCTACCTTTCCTGACAAATGCGCACTTACACATACATGCACAAATATATATGAATATCTTACGCCGATGCAAAAGCTTCAAGCATTACCTTGAAACACCTATCATTCATATTAATTCATGGATCAGTCATCAAAGTAGCGAGTTTTCTTCGACCCTATGACAATATCCAGCTATATTGTGTATTTCATCATATTAGTTCTGTACATGAATTTACATGAGTTTTTGCCAAGCTCTTTTATTCACATCAATTCAGTCATCAGATCATTTACCGTGCTTTCTCTGATTGGCTTTCTATGACCACGCCCCAATTTCCAGCTAAATTGTGGATTGTATATTAAAAGAATGATTCCGGTTTGGGCTGGGTGAACTCTTCCCGGAATTGCTGTGATATGTTAAATGAACAGACGGGGTTTTACTTGGAGCGAAACAATTGATATGCAGAAGAGCCCCCAGGGTGATTCGAACTTCGATACTAGCAAATCGGACTGCTACACGAGCATGCGTACGGTAGCCATCAAGTTTAATCTGGTACAGGGCCACATCAGTGGGACACTCAGTGAGGTGCGAATTCAACACTAGAAAATAAACTGCGAGAACGGCGTATGAACCAACGCACTCCGGTGTATTCCTAGTTTGTCTTAGTGAAGTTATATTATTAAAGATGCGAATACTAACTATAAACATAATTCAACAAGCAAAGTCGTGTGTGAGATGAACGTGCTAACCACTACATTACTCTAAATGCTGAGTATCTATTCTGTTGGTTCGTGTATGATGCCATTTCTTACATTTACCAGCACGTCATCTTAGATGGAGACGTGACGTCACTTTATGCCTGTTATATGACCAACTATATTTGCAGGTAATGATTATTTTCAGTGCAATTAATGTAACGTGTCTGGGGGATGGAAAGCGAACAGCATAGTAAACTCTGTAACAATATCCTCTGTGTGCAAGAAGTTAATGCAATTTTCCCCAATTTCCAACGGTTTTTCCTATACAGGTTGCCTTCGAACTGCGTATGTTTGAGAAGACCTTAATATTCAAGACTAATACAAGTATACATTTCAGTGGTTATTACCGTAAGTTTACTTTCTATAAGTAATGTTGGTAGTAAATGATGAAAATACAGAACAGGGCATGTGAGAAAGTATGTTGGTCAACCATTCATAATCACATAATCACCTTAACTTCCCAAGAAGTAGCAGCACAAAATCTATTACCCTCATAGTCAACCTTGGCAAGGTATAATATAATGCATTTGCACAAAGTGCATTCTTGTATACGAGTGCATTCGATTTCAGGGAAATAATGATCGTCTCTCCTGTTAATGGCCATAGCAGCCATATGGGTGTCAGTGTCTGGGAAGATGAAATTAAATGCAAGATGAGGTCCTATATGTTCACGTAGATATAAAGAAAATGGGCACCCAACTGACCGTACTTACCTTTAATCACACACTCATGTAAATGGGTAATGGCATTATTAGGTAAGTTGTTCTGTGCACTTCAGTTGGAAATCAAATGAAGACTTACAAGTAATCTTGCTGTGTAATTGCCAGGTGATTATTTCCATGGAAGCGGTAAGCTTATTTTATTAGGATTCTTCTTCTTTTTTCTTCTATTTATTCCTTTAGTCAGTTTATGTTTCTTCTTCTTCTTCTTCTTCTTCTTCTTCTTCTTTTTTGGATTAATTTCGTCAACTTCTTTTAATTCTTCTCTCGATTTCCTCTATTTTTTACCACATTTTTGTCTGTTTCATTTTTTCCACATCTAAGCTATCCTTTTAAAAATATATTTATTCTTTTTCGTACTCAAGCCGTTCTCTCGCGTCTACCGTTTTCCATTGCGTGATCTCTTCCAATCGTTTTCCTTCTCTCTGCTTTTTCCAAATCTCATTCCATTTTCCAATATTGCGTTTTCACTCATTTTCCTCAAACTAGTCTTTTTCTTTTTCCATCACTTGTTCGTGCCATTTCCATCAATGTTTCTTTTATTTCTCTGCCACCCATTCTTTTTTAATTCTCTTTTTCTTTCTACATTCTTCTGCGTCTCCTTGTTCTTATTCATCCTCTGCCAACTCTCATTTCACTGCTCGTATATATTTCCGCTTTCGTTCTCCTTCTACTCTTTTCCTTGAGTTTGATTAAGTTTCTTCCGTTTCCATTCAAGTCCTGCTTCCCCTTCAATATCAAGCTATTCGTTGTCTTTTTCCTCAATTTCTTTTCATCGTTTCTCTGCTTCTTGCATTTCGTCTTCAAAATCTATTTTATCTGGCGTGTTTTTCTTACTCATCTTTGATTATATAAGGCCCGTTTTCTTTTTTCGCTCCATTCATTTTTCTTCGTTCGTTAATCAAATCGATAAGGAATAAAAAGCAGCGCATTCGGCACTCGTCAAAATCACGTTCATTCTGTTCCAACGGGAAGCTCTGAGGAAATTGAAATCAACAGCCCTCAAAAAATGACTTGTTCTCAGCGGAAGACTAACAAAGACATGGTAAACACATCCACATATATGTAGGTGTGCGATTTTATTATGAAATACAGATTGCCTCAGCTAAACATTTTCTAAAAATGAAATCATTACGTTAGCGAACATTGAAAGAAACTAGGATACAGTTAAGAAATAATAGAGAAAAATAAAAAAAAAGGTTACTTCGAATAACATAAATGATATACTGGTCTGAGATTGATACGAGCAAAAACAGCGATATATAGACACACACACACACAAGACAAACGTTTAGTAAAGCTAGTACTGTGCATAGATAGATCAATAAGCCAGTAGCCTTATAATAAAACAGCGTTCATACTACACCATACATATTTATTTCAACCTAATCACATCCCTTTTCAATGCACTTCATTTGGTGTTGAATATTAATCTCTTATGGATCGAACATTATACAATGACATTTTCAGATCAAAATGCTGCTAATAAGTACTTGTCAGGCTACCTACTTATTTATGCTCCCTCATATAGACTACACACATGATAAAATGTTGTAAGGATGGCATGAATGAACAGTGTAATGTAGCACCTTGAATGAATTTAGTTAAAGCTACTATTGTTTTATCTACACATATGATATACTGTTCTAAGAATTATGTGACATCGAAATACATAATAGATAAACATCGAAATATAAATACCTTCATAAGGACGGTTTTGTTAGGCACATATGATCAACAAGGATATATTACTCCCGTGTATACTAATAAACTGAGAAATTCTTCATAATATAGCATGTTGTACTTTTACAGATTGATGTATATATGAGGTATGTCCAGGGAGAATCAAGCCGGTTAATATTAATAAAAGATCGCTGGGGCAATGCCACTTAATGACCTCACAATTAAAATGGGATGTGTAGCTCTGGCCCCCGAGGTCCCCGCAGGTCCATTTAGGGTCAGAATTAGGATGTCCCGCCTAACGGGTAAAGGGTACATCGACTGCATGAACAGAAACATTTCTGGATATAATTTGAAGTCAATCAACATCCCCCTTCATTTAAATACAAGAAAAGATAAACCTCTCTGTTCATGTGTTGTTATATTCGAAGTTTGTTTTTGTAAAGTCATTATACATGTATTTATATTATACATATAACTGCACCATCATAACAATATATCAGGAAGAAGCTATTCTCGCCGGTCATTAGTTTAATCCCAAAATGTGTGCCGCACGTGTGGTGTTGTACTAGACTCAACTAACCTCTTCAGCAGTGGTTTGTGAGCTAGTCTCGCCTGCTCTTACTCATGTAGTAAGTCTGATCATACTAGGTGAGCCACGCTTCGAGCCAAGTGCCTAAGTTCTAACAAACAAATAGTTGAACATCCGTAAGAGTTCACAAAACGTCGGCTCGGGAAAATATAGTAATCATTCTGAACATACCCAAACCGATTAACAGAAGCACAATTCAAAATGTTTCCTTATTTAACAAGATATTGACGTAGCGGAACAAGAGTACCGACACTGGGAACAATATTGGGGAAAATAAGTAACCAACCTGACTGTTTCCAACCGGCGGAGATGCCTGTTCGCTACATCAAACACAATACTTCCAAGTCACAGTAACGATTATGTCGCTGTGCATACTCGTGCGGATATCGACAGAACAAGACGACCGGAAGCAGTGGCATACCTGAAGCAAGAATATTGATTAATTCCAATCTGACCTAACTTGGCATGCGAGCAGACACCTGTCAGTGGCACATGTGCACGCACTTTTCTCGGGCACGTACATTTCACGCATGCACGCTCTCATGTTGTCACCGCAGATATAGGTCAACATGTACAGTAATTCGTTTCTTCATCCTATTTATTAAACCTGACTGACAGACGCCTCTAGATCAGGACTATGTGCGGGCATATATATCTCTGCATAGCCTTTCTCATTGCATGAACTATGTAAGCAGTACAATCGTGTTCTTATAAAAGAAAATAATGATGTAATTGATGTTAACAGTCTAAGCAAGCTAGTCTGGTTAAACCATATGTGATCATCGAGATCCATTAATGTGGCTTTGTACCATAGAAGATAAGCTTAGTAAATATTATCATTAGAGTACCTTGCATATGGGTAATGGTTAGTGTGCATCCACTTACTAGCGAGTAGTGAAATCAATCCTCATTACAGTCTACAGTAATCTGTGTAAATACCGTGTGCTAGCTTAAACTAAGTTTAGTGTATACATGTTCTCAGTGTTGATAAAGCGTCTTGCCAAGAAATAAAGCTAGTAAGCTAGACTTAGTGTAGCGAGTTTGATCCCTGGGTGAGCCATTACGTTTACCTTGTACCTGTCTAAGTAAAGCTTAATGAAAATATAAATGTAGTATAATTATTAACTAAGTATACCGCATGTTGAAATAATGCTA
>VCCN01005774.1:5521001-5537743 GCA_006491835.1 Architeuthis dux
GGGAATTCTATGTTTTAGACAATTGTCAACTACGTACTCTCACAGTTGCCTATGGACGAACATAGCAGTTATACAATATACATAAATGTTTATTTTTCCATTATTAATTGAAAAGTGTTGGTTTGAGTGCATTGGCCAGGAAGGGGATTATGTTCAAAAATGAATATTTGTGAAATAATGCACTTGGATCATTACACTACAGACATATTGATTTACCCACGTATTAGAAAACTACGGTGTCAACGAAGAGTTGCTTTCGAACGACTATGCTAATCGCTAACTGATAAACCTTTCCGTGAACTGAACGTCTCACACGATTATAAGGCCAACTCTTTGGCATTTTTTTTAGATGCATTGTCGGCACCGCAAATAGAGTTGACACCACAGCTTCACCGTTGCCAGGTTAAGCGCGTGAAATGACCGTATGCAGTGCAATCAGTGCAAAGATGGGTACTCTGCCTCAAGGAACTGACACGCTAACACGCAATATTCCGAAGTGGACATTTCTCACTTGAAGCAATGACTTTCGTCACAAAGCCAGCTGTACGTAGACATTCGCCTTACTAGCCGGGAAGCATAGTTTTGAGAGCTTGCAAACCCTGATACATTGCCGGTACAGATAAGTAAGGAATGTATAGGCGAGAAGCGAAAATAGCGTTTATCGTTTATTTTTAAACGAGCTGTAATAGAGATGTCTCTCTTCCTCAGCCATCCAATCTACCGACGACTCAGCTTAATATGCAAAGATCACAATATTGGGGTCTGAGAAAGCTAAACTATGTTCCCATATGAATTAATACTAATTGTTTTATTTTCCCCTTTACGGTTTTTTATAGGGAAGCTGTACTTTCGGACTGTGGGGTAAACTTGTAATACTAGTTACATGCACACACACACACACACACACACACACACACACACACACACACACGCGAACATATATATATTGTGTGTGTGCGTGTGTGTGTGTGTTCATTCGCGCACACACACACACGAACATATATATATATATTGTGTGTGTGTGCGTGTGTGTGTGTGCGTGTGTGTGTGAATGTAACTAGTTCTACAAGTTTACCCCACAATCCGAAAGTACAGTTTTCCTATAAACACCTACCTTATGTCTATTGTGTGGGCGTGTGTGAGTGTGTGTTAGATAATAGACGGCATGCTTTCCAATGTAAGGTAACTAGAATTGCAAGTTGACCAACATCACTTTCAGTACAGACATGTATATGTGTGTGGGTGTATGCATGCATGTAGGTATAACTGGCCATGTTGATTTTCCCAGAGAGATATATCTCGGCCTAGGGACGAAAAGGCCATCACACTTGATCACGGTCAACCCCTGCTGGGAAGACCAGTGTATTTATCAGGTTTAGCATCAAGAAACCTGGGTTGTATTTTAAAGACTGACAACCTTAATCTGATTGTTGTCATCTTTAGCATAGGAAAAATATACTGCAAACTAGAAAAGTGTCACGTGTTATGGTGTAGCCAATGAAAACGTAGCTTTGTCGGCTTAATTAGTTGTCTGAAATCTGTTGTAAATGAGTTGGAAAATAGACACTTTAGCGACAATATGTGATTTCTTAGACATGCCGACAAATATGCCTTGGTTGCGGTTAAATGGACTGTAAATAAGGGGAAGGAAAAGAGAGGGAGATATAGATGTTGAATGCTGAGAGAGAGATGTTCAAATAGCAAATAGGATTAGGAAATCGCTCAATTTACTCTTTACCAGTAAGCGAGTCAACCCAACGTACAGTGTAATAAAAATAAACTATTTATCTCCTTCGTGTTATTATCCAAGCGCACGAATACACATTGCGGTTCTGTTTAGAGCTTCTCATAATAGCGTATTTTCGTCTAAGGTTTCGTCAACACAAATATTTTCATGAAATATGGGCATTTTATATCGGTAGCAAGGAAATTTCATTTTCAGTAAGGTTTACAAAAGAATGCCTCAGAGCAAGCCCTTTCGAGTTATTCACAATAAAATGTCACAAACCGTTGTTTTAAAATGAAACACCTGTGTGGACTACTGCTGGCTATAACATAGAGATGCTGAGGGAACCGCTCCAAAATCCATTTACTTCTGTAAGCTATTGCGCCCGCTTCGACAAAATTACATTGGAATTCACCGAGGACATTTGGAGATATCGTGGAATGTGGATATTTAGCTATGGCGAAGAGACGTAAATGTGCATGGATCCACTCCAAGATGTCATAACTACGTTCGTAGCCTATTGCCCAAAATTTCGACAACAATTCATTGGAATGCATTCAGAACAGGATACATAGTGTGTACAGACTGTGTACATTTGTAGATATTGTGTTGTGTGGACATATATCTACAATGTATATGCAGGCAAGTGTGCATGGATCCGCTCTAAGATTTAAACACTTCTATCCTAACATATGGTCCACTCTTCCACCAGATGTTATTGCCATTCATTGGGAACTGTTGAAGATTTCGAAAGGACAGACAGAGGACTTTTGAAGGTATTTTGTGGTGTAAAGAGATAGCTATACTGTATGGGAAGGTAATTGTGCATAGATCCGCAAATTTCAATCACTTATTTTCTAATCTATTGCTCACTTTTCCACAACAGTTCATACAGATGCATTGCAAACATCCGGATATATCATATGGATAGACAGGGAACTATTGGAGATAGTTCGTGGTTGCGTACAGTTCGCTAGGGCATAAGGGAAATAGGTGTGCATGGATCTGCTCCAAAATCTAATCACTTCTTACGGAGCCTATTGTCAAGCCTTCAACATATTACAAGTGATTCAATTATTTGTTATTCTATACTAGATTTATATATTATTTATATGTACATGAGGTGAATCAGAACTTAAAGTATTCCTATACAATATAAACATGAAACATGACTGTCAAATTTAAACATAAACAATTTACAATTTACAATATCAATAGCATCCTTAGACACATTAATATACATAATATTACAAACAAAACTTTATACTAATCGCATTGACACCCACATCTCCAATCCTCTCATCTCAAACACCTCAAGGAAAACCTGCCTTACTTACAAGGACTAAGATGAAGAAGGATATGTTCAGTTAATAAATCATTTAATAAACCGAGTGACATAATTATACATCAGTTTAGATATAGAGGCTACAGTCATGATTTAAAAAACAGGTAACCAATTCTATTACAGTCCCAGGAGAAGATACCTTGAAATCAACAGCAGAAGAAAATCGCATAACAACATGTAATGACACTTTCCCAACACTAACTGGAATAATCAAAAATCGCTGGGACATTCTAAAACTAAAACCAGACTTGAAGGATCTATTTCAAGAACCAGGTATGCTAGCCTATCGTAAACCTAAAAATATTGCTCTAAACAGTATATATGAAAATCTGAATAGATTAAATAGATGTAGAATTAAATCATTAGACCACAACACAATATTACCTATAGAGCAACATTTTCACGTACGAAACCATAACGTTAACGTAGACGCAACATCTACTATCATAGAAGAAAATAGAAACAAACCAATCTGACAATACCACATCAACATTAGAATTGCATGAATACACATGGTTTCCATGGCTATAAACCCTATCCCATGATGGCCTTTAATTTAAACTGAATCATCCGAAGAATTTCACACTTTATCCGTAAAATAAAACCAACTACAAAATACAAAACGGCACACCTTTATATTAATATACTTATAACATACATTCTTTTAAATATTCCTTAAATCCAGTTTTAGATTTTATTTCATTGTTGGATCATCAAAAACGCCAGAAAACAAGAGAATTTGCTATAGATACAAATCGTTCATATTGACTTTGCTATCGCCACTCTATTTTTAGCGTTATTTCCCTTAACAAAGTGAGGTTGAAAAACAAATGCAACGTTTATTTGACTGTTTTTCCTAAAAGAACAATTGATTAAACATTTTTCACAAAGAAAATGTCCTCTGAAGATGCCAAATCGGGCGAAACCGGTCGGACAGAAATTGAAGCTATAAAAATGTAAAATTGTTAATATACCATGTAATGTTCAACGATAAAGTCCCGGGAAAGCCATACAGATAGAAGGAGAGGCTCTAGAAGAGGAAAGGTGATACAGCTAGAGAAAGACCATAGGTTGGAAAGCATTTGGTATGAATAGAGAATTTCTGAAGAGCACCTTGTCAATGTGCTTAAAGCGTAAAGTATACAACAGTAGCATAATATTAGCCATGACTTAGGGATGCGAAACATGGAAATTAACAAAACGAGTAGAAAACCAACTTATAATAGCACGGAGAGCCATGGAATGCTATGGATAATTCTAAGAGATATAAACAGATCAACATGGATCAGAGGGGGGAATACAGTGACATATATTATACAAATAATAAAGCAGCAGAAATGGAGATGGGCTGGTCACCTAGCAAGAAGAGATGGCAATAGATAGGTGAAAAAACTAACCGTTTGTGGCCCATGGGCCAGTAAACGCAGTAGTAAATTCCAGACACAAGATGGAGGGACGAGATAGAAAGGTTTGCCGGTAGAACGTGGCAGAGATTAGCACAATATACTTCGTCAAGGAAGGAGATGGGAAAGACCTTTGTCCAGCAGTGGACTTATACCGGCAGATGATAATGATGATGAGCGAAATTAAAGCTGCCGTTCCGAGTACTGAATTCCAAAGGTATACATGCTATTTCTTATTCAACCACAGTTGACCTTGTGCCAATCTTGGGTAAGCTTAGTTAATATGTAGATTGATATATGGTTAAGCACATCGATATCCCGATATCCATATCTTAACATATTGACTTCTTGTGATTTAATGAATAGACAAAATCCGTTCATAACTCCCTGTACAATTTCTTCCTGTGCCTATTGCTGCAGAATAAACAACCGACCTTTGCCATTCACATAATTAAAAAAATAAATATACTTCCCCTTTAAACTGCGTTTCTGCCGATGGAACTTTAAGTTAATGAGTATTAAATAAAAACTGCCGCGGTAGAAATCACATGAACATCCCTGATCAAACGCAACGTAATGGACATTTAAGGTTTTATTTAGCTATGGCTTGATGCCGGACCATTTTGTTTTCCTGGTTATGTGGCTTTAGGAAATTAATTAAGAATACATCAGTGTTTATTTGTAAAAATGCTACCATGTGTATTCAATAATTGTGATTAAAATATGTTTAAAAATAAAACGTATATAGGAGATGTGAATAAACATGTTGACAATTTGTTTAACAATTTACAGACCTGCATTTATGAAGCCATCATTTGCAGTAATGCATCACATAGTCGGGTACATTTATAAACAAAATCCCATCCTAGCTCCAAAGAGTGTTACAAAGGGTTTCCAACGCTTTATTGTGGTGCCAGGTGTGATCAATTACATATACTGTCTACTACAGTCTGACCACTGGAAATGTATACTGTTGGCTTGCAAGATGGCCTTTAGTCATTCACTACTCAACATAGACAATTTTTTCCAATGGTCATGTGTAGTATGAAGAAGTGCCCGATAGTATACCAAAGGTCTACCCCAGTATGAGCACTGGGAAGGTATATATTTAAAGTTGGCGTCCAAGTTGACTGCCAAATTAGTTGGCTGCATTCATGAACAAACACCTTACCCCACCAGAAATCGCAACGAATCGTTTCTCAACGGCTTTTCGGAGTATCAGGTGTGCCCAATGGCATACTATAAGTTTACCACAGTCTGGCCACTAGACACGTTTTCCCAAATGTTTGTTGTAGTATCAAGTGTGCTCAGTAACGTGTCAAAAGTCTTTCACAGAGCAGATCCAATAGGAGTAGAACAATATATAACAATAATAGACAACAACTTTCTCAATAACGGTTCAATTCCTCATTCCTGTGTGTATATTTTACAGTCCTGTTCTTTGCTGTATATTTTATGGTTCCTTAATTCTAGCTTCATTATATACAGCAATGCAGTTCATAATGTCATTCTTCTACTGCAGATTTCTTTATTCTACCCGTATAATGTAGGATGATTTCGTTTTTATCAAACTGGAGTTGACTTTGTTTTTCTAACGTATGAAGAAAAACATCCTCACTGCATTTAGGGGAGTGACAATTATCATTCCCGTACCATGATTTGAAAACCCGACTAACTGATTGGTAGGCTGATCTCTTAACAACCGAGCTAAGTGGATAAGTATTACGTATCTTCGAAATGTACCTTACAGATATGCAACGGCTTATATCATTCAAATAAATATATACATTTATACTAAACATATATATTTGCATATACTATAAAAGTTGCAATAATCATATTCAGAATATAAGTAGATGAGTTTGACCCTGCAGCTGCCGGGATTGGTTTTATGTAGAAACCAGTTAGAACAATCCGAATATTTCAAGTCTTACGCCAGACGAGTTTGCAGATGAAGAGATCAGCGACACTTATATTTGCCCAATGTTCTTGCTTTTGTCATAATGATTTTGGACAGTTCGAACTGGAAAAACGGACGATGTTTATTAAAACTGGCATTGGCTAAAAGCGTGTGAAAACAAATAAAACAAGTTATAGTTGTTTGACATCGTGGCTAAGAATGACAAGCGTGGGTTATACGATCGTTACTAGGTATTCTCACGGACTCTTGCGAGATTATCACCGCTGACCAATATAAAAGGTGACTCAGTTATCAAAAACATTAGAAACAAGAAAAGGTATTGGCAAATATTAAACTCGTTTTTGTCCAAGACAATGCAACTGATATACTTTTAGTATTATCTTTTATTTTTCTAGATGAAGCAGTGCCAATCATTATTTTTTGTTTTGTTTTATTAGTATTTATTGTATCTTAATTTCAGTTGTTTTTCATCTCAGCTGCTCAGACGGCCAGTCTACGACCATTAGTACACATTATGGATCAGAAATAAAGAACATCCGCTCGTGTACCGATGCACCCGTATAGTGCACCTTTAACATGCTTTTGAAGGAACTCTGATCCCTGACGAGACATTGATGGCGATATGCGGTTCTCTTGTAGTGTCAGCCAAATCTTCAAGTCACATCGTGAAGGTTTGTCATGTCGGAATCAACGATACAATGCGAACATATGGGATATACACAACTCGATGTATTTGCAGTTTCCTGGTTAAAATGCGAAAACAATAAGGCGAATTACTATCTGCTATCCTTAAACTTCCTCCTTCCTTTCTCCCGTCTTCTGTGGTTATCCTGTGGTGATCGTTCATCCTCCCAGTCATTCGTCAACTGCTGCTCATCTTAGTAGCAGCCGCATTGTCCAAGGCCTTCCACCCAGCGGTCATTGGCTAACGAACTTTTCTTTGCCTCCTCTCGGCCAGTCAGCGCATAGCATCCGCACACGCTGTCACAAGCCCTGTTACACTCATATGATGACCCACATTTTGGGGAGACTTTTCAAAGTAAACCTTTATGCCACGTGGGATGTTTTGTACTGCCCCGCAGAAGTATTTATCTATTGTAGCTACCCCCCATCGCTCTGCCACACACGGTGATACTAAAACTCGCATCATGTTTGCCTTGGGCAGCCTATCCTACCGTGATAACTGATACAACCGATTTCGCTAGGAGGAATGCACGGCTGGCAAGGATACCATCTAATCAAATAAACTCATTTCCTATCCCCCCACCCCGATCTGCAATAACAATTCAAGATAATATTACTACTAATATCACTAGTGTATGTACACAGGATAATAAGATCAAATATGGGGGCGCCGAGCTATTACCATATGGTGGGTGGGCTTATGAGGTAAAAGGAATACGAGTTTGAATTTCGCCAAGAGTGTATTCCATATTTCAGATCCGCGCTGTTTAATAATGGGCGTAGAATGGCAGTATGTATAGTTGCGGTGAAAAACAACTAAAATCAAAATGAAATCTCCCTCATGAAATTTATAAAAATTAAAATACATTCTTCCTTATGAAATCTGGAATTTTGGATATTTTGAAAGAAATTCCATAGATAATTAAAAACCAGTCGCTTTAATAAGTGAGAAATCAAAGAATTCATCAAGAATGTCCGATCGAAATTCAGCCAATAACTGAGTTTCAGGCTGTGGACTTACCGATGAACTCTAGCAGCACATTCGCAGCTTGTTAGTAGTTTTGCATAACTATCTGTTATGAAATATACTTGTAATTTTGTGTTTGTGGACAGCTATACTATGACATTGCGAAACCTCATCTTCAGTAAACACTTCGTAACAAAACAAAATAAGATAATCGTAAATCTCAATAAGGTGTGCTACTTATCCTTGTACACTTTCAATGATAAATGTTGTAAAATATGTTGCATCTTAATATAATATCATTTTTGTGGTTGTCGCTTTAGTTGGTTCTTTCAAGTAGAGATCATTGGGACACCTGCTATAAATCTCATTACGGATATCTTTACGGTGACTGTGAAAGAAACATGTTAGTGTTAATTGCATCAACACACTTAAAACAAAAGCTCCCAATATAATTAGTGTCCACCTGATTTCTGTAGGAAACAGTAAATTGTATTAAGACAATAATTAAAACTGAATGGAAGTTGAAACTGGTCAGGGTTGATGCATAAGGCTCTAGCGTTTTCATGCGCAAGTCAAAAAACACGAATTGTGTATCGGATTCTGAAACTGCTGTATTAACAGAAGAAAGTGTAGTAAACACACAAATATACTCGGTTATGCATGACCAGAAACAATTACGTATTAAAAAGCGTGTGTATACACGTGATCATGTAAGCTATATGAGTATAGGGATTAGAAGTAGGGCATGTGATATCCTTACTTGAAGTTTAGATTGGTAGAGCGCGCAGCGGGGGGCTTACTTTGGTAGACCCTATACTACAGTAGCACCCATGTGACTTATCTACGAGTCAAAGGCGAGGATAAAGACATTTACACCAGTAATAGTCTAGCAAAACTAGCTTGCTGAACAGTACCATCTGATCCGATTGTTGATTGTATGTAGAGTGTTTCCCATTTATCTCCATCACACAACATGATTGGGATAAGGCTTATTCAGTCAGTAAACCTTATAAGGTGCTTTTAACTTTTCCATTTACATTCATTTAGCGAACAAAAAGTGGGCGATCGGTAATAGTTATGCATATTGAATGTAGTGAGGACTAACGAAAATAAAACCGTTAGTCTGGCACAGGACTATGCACCGTTTGACGTTCGAGCCCACTATATAAGCCGTATTTCGGTGAGATTGGCTTGCTAAACAATGTTCTATGAAGGTGCCAAAAATAGGTTTAATTTCAATGTATTATCAATCCAGCCTTTTGACGTTTGTTTTCAACAGGAACATAATCGATGTAATGTACCGTTTTTCCACCATATCCTTTTAATTAGTCTGTTGCCTGTTTAGAATCAAAAGTAATACATCTGCATTGCACCTCGTATAAGTGTTCTTATTAGAGAAGGAACATACAGTGAAGAAGGGTCTTGTATGTTGAAGATGTTGTGTCCTTTCATAGCATTTCAATGGATTTTCAAATTATATTAACATGGAAGAACAACTTCCAGGTCTTTCGTTTTTTTCTATTGAAGACATTGGATAAACGTCTGAATAAATATGTGCGATTCATTACCATGTGAATCAAAGGAAATAATAGTATAGAAAATGTATGTGCATATGAGAACGCTTTGGTAAAAGCTCGGAGGTCTTTCCCGCTTGGTACAATTGCATAACGACTATGGTAATGATTGCATTCGGGTATTTTTTTTGTGTTGTACTTCACTTTGGCGTTGCCAATACACGGTTGCCACTTTTGATCAATGAATAAGATAATTAATAAATCGATGTGATTTGACCACTTCTCTCTGATCAGGAATACTATTTTATGTCTTTTTCTCCTTTTCTATTCTTTCGTTTTTTTCCAATTTTTGGTTAATTTCGCACAATTTCTTTCTTTGCTTTAAAAGAGTATTCTCTTTACTTCTGCGCATCAGACACCTTTTAAGTCTTCCTTTTTAATTTTGGTGCATCAATCTTCTTTTATTTATTTATTTTGCCAATCAATTATTTCTTTCTTTTATTTCTCTCCTTTTCTCTTCCTCTTTCTTTCTTTATTTCTTCCATTCTTACTCTCTTTCCGCTTAGTTTCCCTTATTTTCCCCTTCATTTATCTGTATGATTTGTTGGAATTTTACATAAACTATAATTAACGTTATTACTTGTCTTTTTATCTTTATTTTCCCTTATGCCTTCCTTATATTTCGTTTTGAACGTCCAAGTTCCAGACAGTGTATCTGATATTTACCTACAACTTGTCTTCTCTTTCTTTCTTCTGTTACTCCTTCCTTCCTACCTTTCTTCCATTCACCATTTTAACCTGTCGCCTTCTATTCATATTCGATAGCATTCTCCTATCACGATCGGTGCAATATTTTCAGCCCTCGTAGAACAGTCAACCATCTCACTCACCACCTACTTTCTTTCTTGTCTTTGCTACGAGCAATTTCCAGATCGATAAACCGATACGATAATTCCAATTAATTAAGCGCTATTTGACCGTATTTGACCCGTTCTGGCAATACCCAACGAGCGACACTTTTGATGGTTTGAAAACCATGAATGTCACAGAAGAATTCCGAGCAACAGTCTCGCACAATAACTAGCACCATTACTGACGTATGTGTATGTTAAATGACTTCCTGGACTTTATTTGTGGCCTCTCATCCAACAACTAATGTCCTATTAGCAATGTTAATTGCAATTCAAACGTTGTGCACATCGGATTGGCGATTGGTTTTGGCGATACTAATAACATATTGGGCTATTACGAAACCATTTATCCAGAAAGTTCACATTTTCCAGTTGAAACCAGGACTTTGATGTTGGAACATTAACACTCCGACTTCTGTAAATTTCAAATGTCTAACTTCGGAACTACTCAATATATAAATAGTGATCATGCGCGTAATACGAACTTCTGAGCAGATCGTCGGAAATGTTAGGAATTTGTTTAGATTTTCAAATTCTCTAGGTAAAATAATATCTACCACAATGAAATAATGATATACACATGGCCGGATTTATAAGGGGGTAAACAGGGGCAATTGTCGCGGGCCCCCTCCAGAGTCCACCTGTATACACACATATTATAATTAACACATAGTTGATTTAATAAGAAATAAATTAATAATCACTGCTTGGAATTCATTTTGGAATTCATTTCATTATTACGCCTTCAATTGTTTTAAATACATTAACAAAATTACTGCTTGAAATTCGGGTCTACAGTAATTGAAGTACGGGTTACAAAAATAAACAAAATCTTCTTGGAGTTGGCTGGTATGTATTTACATGTTTACATGTATTTAGTTTAGATATATAAGTCGAAAGACTGTATTGAAAAAAACAAATATTTCACCAACGTCGCAAGACTCAAGTTAAAAAAATAACCTTTCACCAAATTCGCAAGACTCTATTATTTTGAATATTGAACTGATTTCGGCATTAAATGATCCATCACGGGTTGATATGCCGCTAAACAAATCAATCAATCAACCAACCAGATATATAACTCAGTTGAACCTTCTGTGTATATTCGACTTGTCAGTTCCAATTAAATGCAATAAACGGACTGTGTAGATTTGCCGTGTATCTTAATGTATGTGTATGAGCGGCTCATCGAACATGGAGAGCCCCGAGCCCAAGGTCTAAATCCGACCCTGGATATACATGTAACATATAACATAGTTTAAGAGAGAGGTAATGAGATATAGGGGGATTGGCTTGCGCTAACCCTCCGAGTTGTGACAATCCGCATTCAAAGTCAACTATAGTTGACGGAGCCAAAACACACCACTATGTTCAAGATGGACAACTCATGTTGTCTTGATATAATCACATTCCTGTCAATGGTATGAAGTAAACTGTGAATTTAAACATTTTAATGTATTTACTGTTTCTGTCAGAGATTCAATTAGAAACCGTCAACCAAAACTGCCATCAACACTGTCAATATAGGTTTCTTCAGTTTGTAAGCTGGTCTTTTTGGCAGATAACCAATACAACTACCTTTCCAACTACAGCATTGCTTATGTATGTTATTATGTTTAACCAGTTTTCAAAAAGATGAATAAATGAACACATCTATTTTGTTATTAAAAAGGAAAATACAAACTTACGAATAACCCACGTCTCGTCTTCCATTTCCAAATTAAATTCCATTAATTGATTTTGTATGCATTACCTATGTGCAAACGTGTTCTGGAATGCTCGCAGCAAATTTGGACACGAACATTTTTCTTATTTGTCAATAAGTTCAATTGCTGGAATGTTGTCCTGAAAAGCCATAAATGGCACGTAGACACGTTCTGCTTTAACAACAACAGCAAAAAAAGGTTCTATCACAACAACCTTCTAGGCTTACTAACGACCACTTTGGGATTCTGAGCAAAACATCAATATGAATATCTCTGTTGCTACTACAGACCGTTTATCTCTTATTTTCTCACACAAACACAAACACACACACACACACACACACGCATCATCATCATCATCATCATCATCATCTCTCACACACACATATACACACACACACACACATCCACACGTACTCATTCACTACAATATTCAACGTTATTATAATTACTAGCTTCACTCCACTTTAGTATTGTTGCTGTTTAGTACAACACACTGGGTCAATACCATTTTCGACCACCATAGAAGTAACTTCAGACGCGACTTGAACTCGCACCTCAGTTCATGTCATGTCGAAAACTACTCTTTTTCAGATTTCACTGTTTGCTATGACGGTCGAAGATGGTGTCGTCCCAGAGCATTGTAATAAAAATCGACATTAATAAAATAATAACAAGTTTGGCTGCTCCAGAGTCAAACTCTGCACATACTTCCACTTCCTTGCGTAAGTCTACTATGAATGTTCGTCGTATGTAAGAATTGTCAGAGTAGTGCGTGTTGTTAACCACCAGGCTACCGATCCCTTGGCCATGTGTTCATATCACTGTAGGGGAATGTGGAGTTTACATATCGGTTTACTCCTCTATATTTGACGAGGATTGTTATTGTTCTTGTTACATTGGAAAGTAAAGTCAACTCTGAATTAGTCCTGGAGACTCTGAAAAGGCTTACATTAACATTTAACGCTTATTTCCATTATATGTTTTTCAATATACATACGTATGTTTCCTTACTCGTATTCGGTGTTTACATTACAACATCTCGACTGTTTTATCCTCCAACCGTCCACGGATATCTGTCTTATTGTAACATATCGAACATTAATCTGAGGGGATATCACGTTCCTTTCTATCTTGCTTATTTTCGTCTTTGTCCTCTTCTTTTTAACTTTCATTCTGTTTAAGTTTCTTTCATTCTATTTATCTCCCTTCCGAATTTGTATCCATACTGTTTCTCTTCTTCTTATGTTTCACTTTCTTTCATTTCTTTTTCTTTCTGCTTTCCTTCTTCGCGGTTTTCCTCCTATTCTTCGTGTTATGACTAATTTTCTTTTGTATTCCTTCTGTTCTTATTTGCTTAATAACAGTTTTCCTTAAGACTTATTGACTGGAAACTTAGAGTAGATTGATGAAAAAGAGGAGAACTTGCATACGTGTACCAGGTTCGAACACAGTCAGCTAATATTAAACCGTGAGTATTGTTATGTTCCCCTGTCGTCAGAATTCGTGGTGTCCTTAGCGTGGGTCAATGATTCGGCACATTTGCTTGATAAATTTTACACCTGGCATAACGAGTTACATAAACAGCTACATAATACAATACTTTCCATGGTCAATCGCATTCGTCATTTCTTTAAAACAATCCTCTGACGGGGTCAGCAGAACTCATCAGCTTTTGTTGGAGTGACCAGAGGCTGTACCTAAATTTGCAGACAGCCGTACTGTCATGAGGATGTGCGCCTACAGCTGCAGACTGCCGCGCTAACATGAACATCTGTGATCAAAGTTGCAGGCAGCCGTTTCGTCCCGAATCTCCTTTAAAGGGTCGGTAGAACTCTATAGCAAACTCGGGCATCTACCAACTACGGGATGTTCACGTCCTGTGGTCTAACCATAGTTCAGCCTTAATCTCGGAACATTTCTGCAAAAGATGCGGTAGCCCCCATAGCTAGCCCTTACGCTCTGCTCCTATTCACACAACCCTGGTGGTCCATAGGATGTAAACCCTTGGTTCAAATGGTGGGATCGACCCTGGTCAAGTCGCACTTCACCTTAGAATTGCATTGCCTAGGCTGATGGGTTACTACGCGCACATGCCCCACCGTCTATGGTCATAATGCTGTGGAAAACACTCCCCGAAAACCTATATATGGAATCAAATAATACCATCATAGAGTTCTCTGTAGGCACTTAAACCCTGCCCTAAACTTATTTTCCGTTTCAAAATGAAAGTCAAACCTTTTTTTGCATTCTTTGCAGCACTGTAACTCGCAGCGAAAATGTCAGGCAATGTTATTTTGGGAGTCTGGGGACTCTCAAATGTGTCCCATATTGATGAATGGTAGGTGCTGGCCTATCGAAGCTTTCATAGGAATACTTTCGGATAGCGGTGGAAACCTGTAATAAGGAATGGTCAAAGCGGAATTGGAAGCCTACTGTAATAATTGGAAATACCAGGTGATATTGAAACCTAGAAACCAACAATGAGTAGAATAAATGCAGCCGATCCTCTTTGGTAGTAAGAACGACAACTCAAACACTCGACAAATAAAGGGGGGAGGTGAAACATAGAGATACATGAGAAATAACATAGGAAAACACTTTTCCCTTTAATCAAATCGTCTGTTTTTGAAAGGAGTTATTATATTTCAGCTAATACAAATTGCAAAGATCGATGTTAACATCAGTTCACCGTTTGCGTTCTATTTAATATAATCGATATCGGCTATTAGTAAAACAGACTAAAATCAAACTGTTTTTCGAATACTGTTCTTTCGCCATCTAACATCAATTCCATGAATGCAATTAGACACAACACATTAAGAAAGAAAGAGACACAAACAAAAACAAAAGAAAACCATTCTTAACTCAAGTTGGCATTGTTTTTAATGTATTTAAGTACATAACTAAGTATGCAGCCTAGTGATGACAGAAGCATTTATTTTGCACAACAAATACGTTTTCCAACACAATATCAATCCATGTCAATGCACTTAGTTAACTGGTGAATATTAATCATATAAATCAAACATTATACAATGAAAATTCAGATCAATTCTCAGCTAATAACTACGCACCGGGCTGTGGACTCATTGATTCACCCTCGTAAGTTATCTTTCAGAGTTTACACTTCCAATCTTACTGAAAATATATAGTCACAGTTAATAACCAAATCGCATAATGAAATTAAATGTTATCAGTAAGAATGCCGACTACTTTAAAGACTCCAAAACAACAGAGTACGGACAGTCATCTACTGGGATATGTGCAAATGTATTGATTTCAATGTATTAGCTTAAATAAGAAGCTGTTGCATAAACAGATGAAAAACAAAATAAAAACACATGAGACAGGTCTGGTTAGTTACTTAATAGAAACTGTCACATGACCAATCTCTTTCGGCAACATGCCGTGTCGGGGGTGAAAAGGGGGTAATCAATGAGCACTGATCGGTAAAACAGTCCCATTTCTTAAAAAGCGGGCGTGAATACTGCATGACACGAACTAAGGGACCGATTTAGCATAAACTTACATTGCAAATTGAACCCCCATTCAAATATAATGGGGATAATTGCCAAAGAACAAAAAAACAGCATAGTAAAGAGTAAATGTGTAAATGTTCAGCCATCTAGCCTCCCTCTTACGGCGATACATACATAGCCAGCCAGACCAGCGTAGAAACTGACAGTTAAAGAGATGGCTGTTTTGGTGACAGTTTTGGTTGATGACTTATAATATGTTGGTACCTGTGTTGTATAATGGGATGAAAGTCCTGAACTTGGACAATCAAAGGATGACTCAAAGCATCTTTATAGAAATATGAGGACATATTTTTATTTCATAAGAATACCATTATCGTGGTGGAGAGTGAATAGTGGGAGATAGATAAGGAGAATGTTCCCAACAGGGAACTCGGTCCCATGCCGTCCGACCCGGCTGATGTCTGTCTCTGCTTGTCTCCGCCCTCTAATCTGAGTCTCCGAGCGGGCAGCCTGTCTATTCTTTTATGGGTTTTGAACGCCCACGTTTGTTGTGTAATTTCCTGTTTTCACACACCCACGCATATGCATTTTTCCTGATGTCACCGGAGTCACTTCAATTTCCGCCCAGGTGTTAGCCCGGAAATGACCTCCCGTGGCAGTATATCATAACACTTGGAGATCAAGACCGACTACCTAACCCATCGAACAATATCGTAACTGATAGTCATATGCAATGAATGGGGGTATTGCTAATTCGTAGATGTAGCAGTGCCAATGGACCACATTGTGCAACTGAAAAAAAGTGATACATTAGAAAAATACTGGGACTTCATCCGCGAGATAAGAAAACTGTGTAACATGAAGATGATGGATGTGCCTATAATTTCCGGCGCACTTGGAGCAGTGCAGAATAAATGCTCAACATGTCAATGCTCTTTTCGTGTATATAATATATAATCTCTCGAAAAATATAACCCCATCATAGTCCGTTGTAATCGTTATTATAACGCTCCCTCTTGCATATGATATTTTTTTAATTAGCATTTAGAAATAACCAGTAACTGTTATAAACAGAGTGTTTAT
>VCCN01005774.1:5675316-5687713 GCA_006491835.1 Architeuthis dux
TTTTTCTTTTATTTGTTCTATATGTCTTTATTCCTTAGACTTAGATTTAAACTTGAAAAAAATTGATAACGCTGTCATTACTACATCTTTACAGAAGAAAAGAACTAGCGCATCTATCGTCTGATTTTCAAGATTGTTTTTCAACATTAACTTTTCACACTTTTTTCCTGTATTCGCCTCTTACCGGCATTTTCTTCTATGATTACTCCCCTTTTTCGCATGACATTTATGTTTACGCTTTTCCCAAACTGTTTTTTAAAAAAACAACAACATTATGCTTTCTTTTGGTGGCGTCACTTTCTCCTTCTTTAGTGCGTGTATGCTCTTTTGCGTTTCTTCATTTTGCCACCATCTCCGCCTCCTCCTTTGTCATTTTCTTCATAACACGATCAATATTTTATGGGAAATAGCCATGTGCATCAGACTAACATTAGAGCTCACAACGAAAAAAAGGCGTAAAAAAGTATAATCACTAAGCACATCCTCTACTTTAAACGACTCAACCTGAACTTATAGAAAATAAAATTTGAAACAAAAGTTTACATTTTTCATGTAGTTTAAAATTGAAGAAACATTGAAAAGAAATATCGGTCACGAAGGCGTGCAGTGTCAAAAGCAAACAAGTGGAATAAAGAGATGTGGATGATTGTTAATCATGTTGTTTACTTGAAGATGTTATATATCTATAAATATGTCTATATATCTAAGCTAGTGTGCGATGTTTAGTAAACTAGGCTTACACACCGAAGAAAACTGTCAAAGAGTAATGGTTAGCAACTCTCCTGGGTTCGAACCTCTATGCCACAGTCTCAAACACAACGTGCTACTATTCAGATGAGCTGAGATCTCGGTTCAAGAGTGTGGGTTGGCTTGCAAGTGTCAGAAGAAGATTAATGTATCCATTGAAATATTCTAAAATTGGTGATCGCTAGGTTCATGAAATAACCGGTACTGGTTTTCCACAGACAAAGAGATATGTACATGTTTATTAGGATTACTAAAAGACAACTTTTGCTAGTATTCCGATAAGCTAACATGTTCTTTCTAGATTTAAGGTGGGCTTCGATCAGTCAGAAGACAACTTATGTATCCATTGTTCGACATTTGGGAGGCACCTCTCAGCAACAAAACACCCGACGACTCAGCCTAAAATGCCCTATTCAACATTCATGGGCTATTGTATCGCTCACACCGTGATTTAATCATGAATTATCTACTAAATGAATAACATTGTGAACATAAGGTATATCGGAAGATATCGCCACTCAAGTATCAAAGAAGTTTCTGTCGATTGAGAGTTATTTTTTCAATTGGTTTCTCAGATATATATATAGCTATTCAAGTAACTTTGTTAACGTAATATTCTATTAATATTAGAAGAAAGAAATATTTTCAAATAATTTCGAAATACTTGAAATATTCAAATACATCTCTATCATTACATTGTTATACTGATATTTTCTGATTTTGTCGCCACTGATTTGAACCATTGAAAAGTATTTCCCATCTCTTGATGTATCGTCTTTGGAATGGGTGTGTGATCTCTTTGTGGTATGTTTTTGCGAGTCAGCAGAATTATCTGTTGCCGAAGAGGGTGAGCTGACGGAAATCAGAAACGACACTGGATTTAAACTGAAGCACATGTCAACAGATAAGTTTTCATTCTGGTTGTCCCTTCTATAGGATTACAGAGACGCCAATTGAAACACTTCTTCCTTACTCAACATCGTATCTGTTACACAGGCTGGCTTCACTTATATGAACACAATAAAATGCAAGAACGGGTCAGGCCTCAGAAAGGGAACATACTGAGCCCAACAAATACATGTTTCCCACTGATATGTTTTATGTACGAAAGTCTTTTTTATGTTTTACTCATGTTTGTATTTGAATACGATATATATTTGAAAGATTCATATAATTTGTTAAAGATTGGCTTATTTTTTCAATGACATCTTGTTTCAATATGTAGTAATAACAAATATGCACGCAACTTTCAAAATCTTTTGAAAACCATGGTCAACAATACACTGTTGGCCCTTTAATACAAGTCTTTCCAAAAATCTTAACTAAATAAGCTCAAATGAAATGGGACCACCAAATAGCAAAGGGCGCCATTTCAAACCGCCAATAATTTAAAATAAGAATCAGCAGCAGCACACTCACACTAGCCAAGTAAGTGGCATTAGGAACTTTCATAATCAAAAGACATTTTGTATTATACGAACTTTATTTCTATTCAATCAAACTCATGAACATTTTACAACGTAAGAAACATTGCCTTTCAATATGTTATTGTTATATTAGTAGAGTCAAATATCAAGGATACATGACCGTTGCCTGGGGGACTAGGTTTGAATGCATTACCTCGCTCACATGCTGATCAAAATTAGCTGGGGCGATCCTGTCAAAAATGTAGACATAGTCCACAGGACGCCTTTTCATAATGGCTACCGTTTAGTAATCCTTGGTATGACGGATGTAAAATATGATAGTTAAACACAGCATACACAGCCTCCAAAGAGGTAATGGCTTCTAATTTCATTATTGTATTAATAGCTGATGGATACGTTGTATAGTTATACGTTTTGGAGCATTTGTATGACTTCTGGGGATTTGTATGCTGTATGCTTTGTATACCATATTATATAAACGTCTGATCAAGGATTACCGCAATTTTCACTCATCTCCCATTTTACTAACTTTCTAAACAGTTTTTTCAAACGCGGTAGACAATTAGAAATTAACAACTACTGCAATAATACATGATGAATTTCACCTATTTGTAGGTTTAGTCACGTGACCTTATTTGTAAATTATGTAGAATGCAACAGATAAATAAAAGAGCTTACCTTCAAAGCATACAGGATTATCATAAACATTCTCTACTATAACGACCCATAAAAACACGTCGAACAAACCCATGAAACATGATCGACATTTTTCCAAAGAACAGAACAAAACAGAACTAAAACTTTAATTTCCAGACGGAATGACTTGCCCTGCACCCTTGTACTAATTCTCGTCACCATGTTCACTTTCATTGTCTTTATCGTCACTTTCATCGCTTGCATCATACTCTATAGAAGCAAGTGCAGCAGATCTATACCGTACACATTTCCCATCAAGCATTTGTCAGCCGTATTGTAATAGAGACGGTGGAGCATTAGGCATATCGAAGTGGAGCCACACATATGCTACATATGCAACACGTAGAGCTCTGACGTAATGGGAATCTTCATCCGGTGGAAGCCTTTCTTTGCACGTGTTTTTACTCATATCGTCATTGTACACACATCTTATTGCGAACAATCGTTCACCGTCACTGTCCTGTCTTTACAACAGATGAAATACATTATTCGATTGTGTTACGCTATCGGATATGACCTTCTGTCCTTGACCAAACTAGGTTGAAATAGCATCTGTTCCACTTTTACCATGAAGAGGTGTGATGTTTTCGGCCATTCCTTTCGTATAAAGTTCCCTGGAGTTCCCTGAAGTCCTAGATAGAACGTTGTCGTTTTAACCCAAGTGTTCCATTTATCTTATGGACAGCGTAAGCACACATCGTAAAAATAGCTGTGACCTCTACATCAACTGCTATTTCATTCGTGTTCTCCATTGCTCTCATCTGCGCATGAAGGTATAATAGCACAGTGTCGGTTCCAAACTGTTTACATTCATATTCAGTAATGCGGCGACGGGGTGACACAGAAGTAACTTCACTTTCATCATGGACCGAGTAGATAACTTTCATCTCTTTCTCTTCAGCCAATGATGTACATTCTTCTTTCAACAAGGACTGTAATCTCCTTTTATTCCTTTTATTTGAAAAACATCTGATCGAAATCACTTTTTGTAGGGAATTTGCCATTTCTGAGTGGGTAGATGTTTCCTGAACATAACTTCCGCCTGGTCTCCTCGCATCCACACTTGTTCTTGCATTTTGGTGTATCTGACATATCGAATTAAATATCCACCGAGACCATATACGGCGTGATTCTATGTTCTGACAAGCACATGTTTTTCATTTCCGACCTGTTAGGGAAAGGTAAGGTTGGACGATCATCAGATATAGCGTTTATTGCTACATGTTCTGGTTATACACACATCATATTGTTCTATCTATCATCACTTTGCAAGTCGTCATTATCCACGATTACTGTAGCTGTACATGCATCTGCTATGTCATCTGGTCAACGCTTGCTTTTCTCTATTTCATGTTTTGCACATGTTTCATGAAGCTCCAATATAGTATTGTAACGTGTGCCAAGTCCAAACCAGTGTAACCAGTCAATTATCTCTCTATTTCATGTCAATTCATGCATTGTTACCGATAACTGGGTTTAGAAATATGTTCTCTATCTTGTTATCAAAGTTTGTAGGATAGAACATATACATTTTATAGCGGGCTTGTCAATGGGTCCATCAAACTGGGTAGTGGTTTTGGACCTAATGTTACTAATTTTCGAATAAATAGTGACACACCATCGCCCTGATGGTGTGTCACTATTTATCAGTTGATCAACGTAGGGCGGCCATGTAATAGGCTTTCTCCTTGAACACTTGCACGTATTTTTCGAGCAACACTATCTAACAACGAGTCATCGTCTATAATCCAGCAGTTGATTGCTGCCTCAAGCATGTGTCATGAACTATTGTGCTGTTATTCCCATGGAAGTGACTGTGAAAGCGGATTCTTCTACCAAATCCTGCCAGGAGAATCTCTTTGATGGTCGAAGTCTTAACCGCACTGCCATCGAGTCCAAAATGTTGTTTCGTGTAATCCTTTCAAAGTCCTAGGTTTCAAAGATAGCTATCTCGACGTGATTTTTACTTCCGGTCGTTGCTCACTTTCTCAGATGACAGGTTGCCTGTTGCATATACAGGCTTCACATGTCTTCCAGCAATACGGATTATATCGAATTTCTGATGTAAATGGATAGGAGTAGCATCAATGACGTTCGGAATGCGGTTTCTGATTTCGAGATCTTCAAAGTAAATAGTGTGCGATTTGAAACTTTCCCAAGAATCGTTCTGCTGAATCATATGGATGTGGTCTCGGTTGGGATATTTAGAGTATTTCTGTAGCATGTACCAAATTCAAAGGTGTTTTCATGAAATTAGATATCGACACATTCTCTGCTTTGAATTTGCTCTGCTATATCAGCCTCACTTAGCGTTTCGAGGGATTATTTCTCTTTCCGATATCCAGCATGTTGCAGCTTACGGGTCTATCAAATTCTCTTTCAGGTACTGAAGCCCATTCTACTGTATCGTAAACGTTGTGAAACGTATCCAAACCCTCCCACATCATTGCTAGATCCTGTAATTCAGTCCATAACGTGGCAGAATAATCTGTATGCTTTTTATCACAATGTTGTTTGCAAAGAATGCTATTTTCCCTTCCTCAGCTAATGAATCAGTCACCAAATTTTCACTTTTTTTTGCAACATTGGGTGGCTTCGACACTGTGCTATATAGACATCATGTATACAGAACTAATGGAAAAAGGAATCGGCACACATTTGCTTGTGAGGTTTCAAGTCACTATAAATTGATTTGTGATTGCAGGTACACTTTATTTGACATAAAACCCTGGGCCTAACGAAGTTCGTAGCAGCTTTGGGTTGTCTTAGATCGACAGCAGCCAACAGCAGAGAAAGATAATTAACATACTACCTTTAGTTTCGACTTAAATTTCACGCATGACATCTGTAATGTTCTTGTTTTATATGTTGGTTCAACTCCCTTCTCATAATCACATGATCGATGTACAATATGAGGTCAGTGCCACAAAAATACGCCTTTTTGAAGCTGCTGCTGCTGACCGAAGAAGCTGACCCGGATACATGCGTACGCATGTACAGTGGAAATACTCGCGCGCACGCGTGGTCAACAAAGCCCATGAATCATTAGGGCCCAAGACACTACAGCATCCTTATCTGGCTCTCCCAGATCAAAATAAAAGTATCGCATACTTTTCAGGTTACTTCAGCCGTACACTGACACGTAAGGGCTAAAATGTACAAATCAGTTAACGTGAGTAGATCTAAAAATATGATAGACCGGAATCTATTATGCTTTATTGTAGTGGTTGTTAATGTTATTGTAGTGGTTGTTAATTTCTAATAACATGTTTCTAAGCTTAGAAAGTTAGTAAAATGCGAGATATTGAGTGGACATTGCAGTAATCCTTTTTCTAACCATTAATATGATAGTTAAACAGCATACAAAAGCCCCCCACAAGTCATATACCCGCCCCAAGAATTATAACTATAAAACGTATCGATCAGATATTAACAAAATAATGTAGTTAGAAGCCATTGATCTTTATATAGTTATACATTGTGTATGCTGCGTTTAACTACCACATTTTACATCCGTCAGACCAAGAATTACTAAACGGCAGCCATTATGAAAAGGGGTCATGTGGGCTAATTTTGATCAGCTTATTTTAGGGACCTAGAAAATGATGTCAAACTTAGTTCCCGGCCAACGGATCCTTGATATTGGACTCTACTATGTGTTCATTTAATAAATGTGTTACAAGTTACAATACATATTCGTATTCTCGGTCATTGAACCTTGAACAAGGCCAATTTAAATTATTATTGTATACGGGCATACACTGTCCCTACATTACTTTTTGGCAATACAATTAATACATTATTAGTTTGTTTAACATTATTATCATTCATTTTCTGTTAAATGATCAACTCGTTCCAAAAGTACTGGTAGTGTGCTGCGACCATTCCGGTGCCTGGCTCACTGTGCCGCGAGATGAAAAGGGTTGAAAAACACTGCTGTATGTTTCCTCCCAAGTTTAGCACTTGCTAGACTGAGCTATACTTCTTAAATGGATACTTATAAAATATGTAATAATTGATGAGTGAACGTTGGTATTTTCATGAAAAATAATAGCAATAATATTAAAATACGGATGAATGTGAATTTCTACGAAATGGTAAGATGGACAAATACTTAAAAGTACAGCACTCATGTTCGACAACTCAGTAGATTAACAAATACATAGGAAAAAAGCGGATAGACGAAAGTATATGTGGACAAAATAAATCACAAGTGGTTATGTCACTCGCGATATTTACTAAGCTGAGTTACGTATTCTATAAAACTACAAGTGTGAAGCAGGCAAGTGGAAATGAACTCACTACATCAGTAATAGCATGAGCGAAGCAATCGTTAACCCCAGCACTGATTAGATTGTTACTATTCTCAGGTTAGTACGGCATAACATTCAAATGTAGGACTGCCATGTAGGACAAAAATCGAACTCACGACGGCAGTAATGATCTGCAGCACTAGCTTGTTAACTACGGCTCCAAAGCGTGGCCCTGAATGAATATTTACTACGGTTAGTTTAGAATGGCATATAAGACACGATGTGAGGTTATCAGTAGGAATCAGCTAAGCTAGCTAACTAACCACAGCTCCACAGTATGGCCCTGATTTGATATACTATAGCTTAGCTTAATACCGCACAAGGCTATGAGCGTAGTGCAGGCAGTTGTAATCGAACCCACTATGGTCCAGATTTCAGCTTGGTAATCTGTGCTACATGACGAGATATCTTTCGAAGCACTGTTTATGATATCTGCTAAAGTCAAATGTAGCTTAGTGAGGGGGAGGAAGGGTGTGTAACGCGGATCATCCAAATAATCAGGACATGCTGGCTTTGATGAATAATTATTCTAACATTTTTACCAGGGCTCGAACACCAAAATACGCAAATACCTCATCGCCTCGTTAGCCAGACAGGCAGGCAGGCATTGAGGTTGACATGTAGCCAGACGCAATAATTGCAAGATCTGTCGATGTATTATAGATGGGAATTGTTTATGTCTTTTCCCCTTGCTAATGATGAATGCCTAACACATATAAACAAAGAACAAAGGGAAAGAAACGTGAAAACATTTTCTTTGATTCGACTATTACCACTGAAATCACGTTGGTTTGATTTCTTCTCTGATCTGAAAGAATCTGTTCGTAACTGTGATACACCTAAGCACACACTAATAATCTAATACATGAATTAATATTAAATTACCACAAATGTCTTGGTCGCCGTCTGAAGAATAATTTGACTACATTTAAATTTTCCCCTAGGAGTTTTCGGTAGTTAAACGGAATCCAAAATTTCCATAATTTCCCCTTTATCAAATTTTGCCTAATCGTGCGAGTGTGAAAAGTACTGTGATTTACGCAATTTATGATAAACGTTACTTCTTTTGATTTGCATCGATCAAAATAAAAAATAAAAGAACAAGCCTAACGTAATTCAATTTCTGGAAGGCAAAACAATTCATTTAACAAGCGAAACGCTGGGATTGAATAGTTTCTCACGGTAACGGTAGCTTTTGTTCTACGGATGTTTTGACGAATTTGCTTAATCAACCTCTCCCGTGGTACCATGGGTTATATAAATAGCCATCAATCAATAATACACATCCTTTTCCTATATAATGACTCAGGTTGAATTCCTTAAAAGAGGAATGATCATTAATATGCATTCATATATATGGAATAGTGTCGTCATATTGGTTGTTATATGAAGAATGTTTTACTGCTGCACTCTCCGACTTTCTTATGGTGTTTTTTTTCTTTTGTATTTGGTAACATTTGGAAATCTTGGAAATAAAGCTGTATTCACTCCCTGGGCCATGCAATGAAGGCCATGTACACTGTTTAGTAGATAAGGACAAATCTGCATCAAACGGACAAATTAACTAGGAAGAAATAACTGATACAATATATCTCCAAGCGTAGACAACGGAATGGGAACAATCTATCCTTGTTGATTGAATACAGGATTCAGATCAACATTCCTAGAAGGTTACGAATTAAGACATTTACCTGAAGATGGCCTGAGCCCACGAGCGACGAAACGTTGTGACTAAGATGGGTCACTAGTCTAAATAGACCCAAACACAATAATATCAAAACCCATTTATTAACAATTGAGTTTTGTACTTCCATTGATTATTAGGACTGAATCTTCACTGTAACGAAAAACAAATAGAACAGTAATAACACGTTATTGTAATACAAGTCAGGTGACGGATAGAAGATTCGTTCAGCGAGTGCATTATGTTGGACGAATACAAAACAAGACAACGAATGATAAACTACATTTTGATGCGAAATAAAACGGAACACTGATCCCTTTTACTGCATCGGCAAGATAAGGCGTGCATCTCACTACTACGTTGAATACATCAGAACATTGAGGCTGTTAATATTGATGGTGTATGACAATTGCTATGCCAATCAATTGTCTAAATAAATAATGGTGCTGCTATTACTACAACAGTGGGAGAACAGCAAAGATAATTCCTGACTGGTTTTCTGCAGACGTAAGCAATAACTCATGAACTGCTGAACATTGATTGATTAAAAGTTTTGTTAGAAGGAACTTGTTATTGTTTCTACAGTTTCCTATTGTTTTTTATTATTTAATAATGATTTTTCTTTTGAGAATGTTTAAGTTGCCTTCTAGATACAGTAGATATGTTTGGGTGTTATTTTTGTATATTGGTGTTGTTTTTTTAAATTCCCATTTTATCACGTGTGTTTTCTTTTGTCTTTTTAAATTCCATACGTATTTGGACAAGGCTGTGTCGTGTTGGTATCTTTCATCGTTAAATGATTGTTTGTGGTTACTGAATCTAAACTTGTGTTCGAAGATCCTATATAGAATTTGGTATTGTTTGGTTCTTCGATGGTGTGTATGGTTGCAGTGCGCATACATATTCTTTCTTTCACTAATGGATATATTTGGAACTGTTTTCTTATAGGGATGTAACGGGATGTGATTTGTTGATGCCTTACAAATAATATTAAGGATGTATTTCAAATACCTTTTTATAGTATTGTATTCAACATAGTACAGGCATTGTCTGTGATCACACATTAAGGAAAGCTTCACTGACAGAATACGGTTATTATGTGTATAATGCACATTCATTTTTAATAATTGTACTATAGAAATAAATTGTAATAACAGTATTGTAGAAATCCAATTTAAATGATTTTACTGTAGGAATGCATTGACAATAAGAAGTGTGTCAATGATCAGGAATCAATGCACGTGTTACTGACAGAATAGACATATTATTCCCCTCTAATTCACAGAAGTCTGTCAGTATGTGACCTTACATGTTATATGTGTACTAATGGGACACACAGGGCTTGTTTTAACAGGTTAGTTTTTTTTAAATTTACAAAGAAGGAAATAGTGTGGAGGTCAGCGTCCGCACCCACTCCGATGTATGTGATCTATGTAGCCGAAACGGCGCATTGAAGGCAGACGTATTGGATTAAGGTAACCCAAAAGTGCATTAACCTAAACAATGCAAAACATCGTTTGGTTGATTTGTTCACGCTCACATAGAGACTAATGATCTGATTTCCATCCGTCTGTCTGTCTATCTATCTGCCTGACTATCCATATACATATACTAACAGTTCGATGTATCTATATGTGAACATTATGTAGCCGGAACGGAGCGTATTAGCTAGAGGCATTGAATTAAGGTACTTCTGAAAAAAATAGTTTTGATCTCCTATTGGTCAAATGCCCCATTACCGGCGGATTTTCAACTAGTATGTTAATTTAAAAGAATTGATAATGATACGACGATGGAATTGAATCGAATATGACGACAAAGTGATTGCCAATGGTCCAGAATTAATGCAAGCGTTACTGACAGAATAGCGCTGTTATATGTATAGAGCAGTTTTATTGTTAATAAGTGTCCTATAGAAATGCATTTCAAATATAATTACTACAGAAATGTATTGACAATCAGGAAAAAGGGGATTGTCATTGATCAATAATTAATGCAAGCGTTATTGACAGATCATATATTGTAACGTGGTAGGCTGTGAGAGTATATGTAACTAACGATTATGGACTGGTACCGGTTATTTGCCGATCTGTTGCCGACTTGTTGCTGGCCGAAACTCGTTGATGCCTGGTGGAGAACTTTCAATTGACGAACAACGCAAAATAAACCAAGGACACTTTCCCCTGTAAAAGATGTGGCGTTTATTCTGGTTTAGAAGCGAGTATTGTTTGTGTGTCGACTGCAAGAGAGGTGGGATACATGGAGAGGAAAACTCTCGTCCTGACGTTATTTTCTCAGATGAGTGTCCGGGGCCATCTAGCCACACCGCTGCCTTGCGCTTTCTCCTGGCGTCCTCCTGGCGGTATACTGTTTTGGGGGCTGACATTGGTCCATGTCAACTGCGCCAACTATGAGTCAACTATGTGTCATCTATGTCACTCATGATTCACTGATGTTTCCACATTCCTATACTGAGTTTTCGTATTGTATTTTCGTTTCTTTGGTATTTTTGAAGTTTCTTTGGTATATAATTTAATTTTACCTAGGACGTAGTGAAATCCTTTGAAGTGAGAACAATTCTTATATTCTTGTCGATATTTAAAATCGTAATACCGGCTGATTTTGAAGGTCTCACATGAAAACAACAACAATCAGACAGCTGATTGGTTCCTAGCATTGTTTTTTATGTTGTTATTTTAAACATCACATGTATATGACATTGACCTTCGACTGTGATCTAGAGTATGCCACTTAGATCTTTGGCCAAATCATATACGTTGGTACTTATCGAAAAAATATTATACTTGCAAAATATACACTATAGCCACTTATTATCTAACAATCTATGATATACATGCATTCCTCTTCATTTCAGATATTTGTAGAATGCAGTATGTTTTAATGCTATTATGGGTTGTTGTTTGTATCAGAATTGCATAGCTGGTAGTTTTAGATATACTAGCATACTTTATGAAATGAGAAAGTATTCGAGTCGTGAAGCAAGGTCAGGCAGTATTGTAGAGCACATGCCTTGTGAACGAGCAGTTTATGGGTAACATTTGGTCGATGAAAATAAACTGAAATTCGGTAAAAATCAATAATTGTTGAGAATGGTTGATCTAATTTAAAACAAAATATGGTTGTATTTTAGCAACGGATTTTTCGAACCTGTCTACTGAAAGTTGTGCATTGCCTACATACACATTCTGTTAGCAAAAACTGTTCTATTACTGTTTGACCTCCTCTTCATCCGCCTGTGGATACAACAAGTAGTTACCTGAACAGGTAAGGCCGGTATAAAAGCATACTTCAATAGTACAATTATTGCGAAAGTATTTTTATGGTAACATCGTTAGGTATAATTGCCCAATGCTTGCAGTAACAATTAATGTATTACTATTGACATACTATTTTCTTTATTTGCTATGTGAAACCTACTGATTGAGTACCGAAACTTGCTGAGAGAAAAATCATGTCACAGATGATAAAATTGTTTTTCTTTAAAACAGAAATATTTCTTTAAAAGGTAT
>VCCN01005774.1:5735377-5747067 GCA_006491835.1 Architeuthis dux
AAATAGCTTTAGATGATGATAAGATGAGAGAGAGAGAGAGAGGGAGAGGGAGAGAGGGATAGTGAGATGGAGAGAGATACATACAAAAGAACATTTACTACTTATTATGTTTAAAGGTAACTTGATTGTATTCCTTACCCAACTCTAAATAGGTTTATAGTGGGTTGTTCAATTTACAATGTAAGTTTATGCTAACTTGGTCACTTAGTTTGTACCCAACAGTCTTTTGTTTAAATTTACAAACAAAGGAGGAGAGAAGTTACTTATCCATTGATCACCCTTTTATCCAATGTTTAATTGATCACCTTCAACACGGCATGCTGCCAGAAGACGTTGGTCACGTTGACAGTTTCTATTTATTGACTAACCATACCTGTTTTCTTTTATTTTCATGCCACTACGCCATATTCTACACAGTTGCATAATAAGCCATCTGCCTGAAGACTGTCGGAAAATTGCATTTGAGAATGTATTCATCGCTCGAATACTTTTTCCTTGAAAGATTATCTAATTAAATTCCGATAATTGCATTTAAGCCAATGTTTAGCGAATCATCACACTCTGAATGATGTACAGACGCAAAAAGCACATTGGAAATATTTAACAACAACAAAAAGTAATACATGGAAGGATAACTATTTGTGTTGGTGCGATTTAAAACAAAAAAAAATAGTTGTATATACTTATTTTAATATAGGTTACTGAAACGTATCATCATTGAATTTCAGTGAATGGAAATTTCATTTCAGGGCATATTTGTTTTTTCTTTCACTTTTAAATCCAATTATCTAATAAAACATTCCTGGGAAACATTAAAAAAGACCATGTATTTGTGTTGCACGTTTAATTGTATTAAATCCGCCAACTAATAAATGTCAAACAACATGTTACAATTTTCATATAAAGCCACTTGCAATAAATTAATTAAATTGAGCAAAAGTTGTACATATCAACACATATTAACCTTTGTCGTTTCAAAAAAAATGTAACAACAAATATCGGCTCTTTGTGTGAAATTTATTGCATTCTTTTCATCGTTTTTTTTATATGCTAATGTTCACTAGACAATCGTTTATATTTCGGAAGAAAATAAAATCGCCAACATATTGTTTGAGAGCAGAAATGTCACTTCCGCGAATTAATCGGTGCAGTAAACAGCAAGCGTTTAGTACAATTCCTCTTAAATGGATGAATTAGGAGTTGTAATTAAAATTCAGAAACTAGCGGTTTATGTAACGCATGATATCACGAAAAGCATTCATTAAACAAATATGCCTGATTTTTTATTCACTCTGATGAGTATATATACCAGGGTGGATCAAGAATTCCGTAGCCCGACACGTAGTTATTGGCTGATTTTTTTTATCTGAAATACTATTAGAAACTGTCAACCAAAACTGTCAGTATAGGATTCTTCAGTGTTTGAGTTGGTTCGGCTGCGTGTATCACGCGTACCGGCCACATGAAATTAGCTAGAGGGCAGGAAATTCAAACATTTACTACTTACTATATCCAGAGAATAGATTTTTTTGTTTTTTGAAAATTACCCCCATCCCCCCAAAATTAAGTTTTCAGTGGGTAGTACAATTTGCAATGTAAGTTTATCGATCCCTTTGTTTGTGTCCGGCAGCATTCACGCTTGCTTTTGAAAATTCAGACTTTTTAGTGATCACTGCCCAACAAAAGGAAAACTAAGTTACGTATTCATTGATCAACCCGTTTTCCGATTTTTAAATTGGTCGCCTCCCACACTCAAGCTGCCAAAAAACGTTGGTAATGTGACAGATTCTATTGAGTGACCAATGTGTATAATCTTTGATTAGGTGATTAATATTCACCAATGAATTAAATGAATTTGCAAGAATTATCCATATTATAATGATTCCATTTCTGTATGTTTGTTTGTGTTTTTTCTTTAGCAATAACGTTTTAGTTCAAACCCGTTAAAATGCACTAATTTGGAAAATAAAGCAATTGTTAGTACAATGAGGCGACTGGTTTCAGAGTAATTAACTCATAAGAACGCAGACCCATTTCTACTTGAAGGAACCTTATGTGGGAGTATGGGTAGGCAAATTGACACACAGTTACATGACTGAACCAGAATGCCACTTAGTACACTTCATGAGTTAAAATATAATATTATATAAGGGACTGTGCAGATCAATTAAAGTGTATGTGACATCGGTGTCACAGTGGGTTCTTATGGGTTAATATAATTCAAGGTGATACTATATGTCTATAAACTGCTCATTACAAACATAAACAAGAGGAATATACACATAAATATATAAATCTTTATAACAAATATGTATTAATTAAAAAAGAAACAGATCTATATATAATTGCTATGAAGTTTAACAAACCATACTCATAATTTAAATATGTTCCTTCCAGGAAAACCCGTATTCATAAGTGAATATAAGTTGACTGATTCATCAGTTGTTCATCGAGGCACAAAGATTTCGGAAAATGATATATATGTACCATATCAGCCATTATAAGTCCACAGCTGGACAACGGCCTTTCTAATCTCCTTCCCTGATGACCTAGATTGTGCTAACTGCTGCCGCGTCTTGCCGGCAAACTTTTCTATTTCATCCCTCCATCGTGTATCGGGTCTTTTCCTACTGCGTCTACTGTCCCATGGGCTCCAATCGGTTAGCCATCTATTGTCGTATCTTCTTGCTAGGTGACCAGCCCATCTCCATTGTTGCTGCTAATTATTTGTAACCCTCAGTCTTCTGGTCCGTGTTGATCTTTTTCTATCTCTTAGAGTTGTCCCTAGCATTGCTCTTTTCATGGCTCTCTGTGCTATTCTAAGTTGGTTTTCAGCTCGGTTTGTTAATTTCCATTTTCGCATCCGTAGATCATGCGGGTATTATGCAATCGTTATATACTTTACGTTTTAAGCACATTGGCAGGATGCTCTTCGAAATGTCTCTATTCATACCAAATGCTTTCCAACCTATCGTTACGGCAGTCTTTAACTCAAAGCGTTAACGAGAATTACATACAACTTATCCAAATATATATACGAAAATGGCACTGCAATAATTAGACTAATATACAGACAAGATAAAGATAGCAAAGGGAGTAAGACAAGGGGATACAATATCACCTAAACAATTTACAAGCAAGCCTTGAAAGCATCTTTTGGAAGACTGATCGGAAGGGAATGGGAATTAACATAGATGGATAATACTTAAGCCACTTAATATTCGCCGACGACATTTCAGTGACGTCGGAAGCATCCGAAGAATTGCAAAACATGTTAACCAATTTAAATAGGCAAAGTAAAAAAGTGGGCTTGAAGATGAACAGAACAAACACAAAAGTAATGTCTAATGCTAAAGTCCTCAAAACGATAGAAGGAGGGATCCTTCATGAATACATCTACCTAGGACAATGTTTATTGTGGGGGTGTACGATATTCCGACAGAATAGTTGTAGTAAATGACAGTGTTGAAAATGTATGATTGAGAAGACGTGTGTTACATCTCATAACTTTATTATGAAGACACACATCTATGAAGTTTGCCTTATCCCAGGCATCATCAGAAGTGCAGTACAGGAAATCGTGGAACCAGCAACCCGTGAGAGGAAAAATACAAATGGATAAATGAGAGTGAAAAACTGGCTGTATATTGGAGAGACAAGTGACAGCAATTTGGATGTCGGTCACAGTGGGTGTGGAACAAGGGACGTGTATTGTGGGCTATGTGTATGTGTATGTGTAGGTGTCTGTGTTTGGTTCTTAAATAGATATGCTGTTAATGTGTGCGTGGGGAAGGGGTGATTTGTGATTGTTTTGTATGTCTGTTCGTGAGGGTAGTTTGGGTAGTGTGATTGATGTGATGCGTCCGTGTGTGTGTGTGTGTGTGTGTGTGTGTGTGTGTATATTAGACCCTAGAACCTTTAAGAGGAACCCCCACCCTGTCAAAGCCTAACATATCCAATTTCCACAGAAATGTCTTTCTCTCTTTCAAGTCACATCCAGTTTTTTCAAACTCTAATGCATCCATTTGTATTTGTTATCTTAACATGTAACGGACTGCAACGGGTTGCCGATTCCACAAATATATGTACTAAACTTCCGATGATGCCTGGGATACGGCGAAATGCATAAAGTGTTATCTTAATAATACATTTTGAGATGTAACACACGTATGTTCAATCTTTCTTCACAAAACAAGAATCATGATGGTTTTACACGTATGTGGCAGGCCTTCTGGTGGCCAACTATCCCCACACAGGAGAGGTTGGCCACCATGCATCGGCTGCAGAGAAAGATCTGGCGGTCGGGGAACTATATTTGTTTTACGGTACCGCTTGTTATCATCTTCTCTATCTCAGCTGATTGTTTCAGAGTTGTGTATAATCGATGTTACGCCTCCATGTCTCCCTGTCAACGGATGTCCAATGGCGATTAATTCAACAAAACATGAAAGCAGTCTTTAAGGGGTCCTTGTCCATGTATATCTCCTATGGCGTCCCGTTCTCCAAAGCTGTCCCATTTCCCATTTTAATCTGAAATGTCCACTGTGTAATGTTCGACCTATGCCTTTAAAATCAGCATTTGAAATCCTGGAGCTTACTTGGGCACGAAAGCTGACACCTGGCAAGACAATTGCAACTATTTCAGCAGGTTTCTGACAGAAGAACTGATACGGTGTCTTATCTTCCATAGCACGTGTGTAAATGTGACGTTAGAGACTATAGAAGAATTCAACGAAGGTCAGCAGATTCAATTCCATAATACGTATGTCATTTCTTAACACTGTGTTGAATGGAAAGCTGTTTTAAATTAACGCCAATGAAATGAGCAATACTGAAATAAGCAGAGTAAGAGGATGTCAATATTCAAAACTACAAGAAGATCAGGAATATTAGAGACCTTACAAGAGTTAAGAAATCGAGATTAGAATCGATGATACAAGCAAGTAATGAGGTGTGCAATGGGTTAATAACGTTAACTTATAAGGTTTGCAACCGATGGAATGAATTGAAATTCGAAATAGGCCCCTTCCATTATTATTACCGGCAGAAAATAACTTATTTCAGAATGTCTAAACATATACTATTCAGGGAATTATATTAATCAGAGGGAAAAAACATAAAGTCGTAGAAAAACATTAACGGCTTAATTAACCGAGAACAATAGCAAAATGAAAAACAAAACAAAGGATACATTTTAAAAGTTTGGTAAAGGGTAGGCTTAAAAGCAAAAGGAATGAGCGACAAGAGAAATAGACTGTGTCGGTATATCTCCATTGACCATGTCAACGTTTACAATGGTGACAACAGCCTATTATGGATACTGATCTGAGTATGTAAAGTACTCCTGGAAGAATGGTCTACCCAGATGCTCATTTGCCCACATTAAACCATAGTGATGCTCATGTTCGGTTGTTTTGAGTACTTATCGGTAGATGTGTGAGGGGAGAAATCACCAACCACCGACAAGCCATAGCAGCACACAGTACATCAGACCTCGTTAAGTTGAGCCTGTTCAGCCGCAGGCCTGTCAGAGTACCCATGTTAACTAATGTCAATCTGGAAGAGGGTCACCTGGCCCAATGTGTCTCGGTTTCTCTTGAATAAGGTGGGTGGTTGGGTAAGTGTTCGCCATTATCCTGGTGAAGTGCAGGTTGCACTGAGGAAAAACACCAACACGCGCACACACGCGCACACACACACACAAACAAACAAACATATATATATATATATATATATATATATACATGTGTGTGTGTGTGCATATGATACTTATAAAGACAGTTGTTAGTTGAGGACCTATATTTGCCCGGCGCCGGTGTTAACAACTGCTAAACGTGCGGCCTAAATCATGAATAAAGAAACGAGCTCCGTGCGGTGATCGAACACGCGTTCACCCTGTAAGCAACTTTATATGCAGGTTCTGCTCTACCAGCTGAGTTAACGAAGTGCTCATGGTAGGCAGGAGTCTTTCATAATTATCAGATTATATCGGATATACAATTAACCGCCATTTGATTTCATACTGTCGGCATAGAGAACCGCATTATATTCGGTCAAGAATGCGAAATTTACTCCTCAAGGTTCAGAGAAAAACTACTCCAAACTTATTTCGGGGAACCACAACTTCGAAAACGGGCCAATCAAAACCGCTAGATAACTTTTGAAGTTTTCCCAGGAAGATTCTGAGATTGGTACTTTAAATGGATTTTAAATGAGACAATACAATATGGTTATTACGGAAAAGGTGATTAATGCCCTAGAGGTCAGCTCTTAGCTTGGCTCCCTCCCTTCGGGAGGTCACTTGAAGATTGCTATCTTGTCCACGATCCAGCCAATGTGACTCCAGTTAAATACATTAAATACTTTGTGTGAAAGTTCCAACAGCTCCTCCTGCACACACGTACACGCAAATATATATCCACGTAGCCTAACATAAACACAGACATACATCTACATATGTATATATACATATGTACATATTACTATCCTACTGAAGAACAAACACGTCGATACCCAGTGCTGATCGAAATCACTTTCGTAGTAACGGGCTGAGGGACTAGCTTGTAAACCGATATTCTATGATCTGGTCTCGTACTTTCGATAACTAAAGCCGCTACCTTTGTTTTCCTCAACAACATTGAAGTCTGTTCACAATCATATAATCTCGTGATGATCATATTAGTTTAAAAACTTTGAAAAATCTAAATAACATAAAAGTAACTTATTCTAATAAAATATCACAATAAACCTACTCAAATATCACACGGAAAATAATATGTGGTGTGTGCAGATTGATACGCGGACACATACACACGCACTTTCACGAAAAATGATATCAAGCATAGATTAGACTCCTGCCATCGTCGAGGTTGTTGTTTATCATCTAAATGAATTCGCTGATTGTCTAGATTTGAATATTACCGGCTATTAAGTTTCTCAATTATCTTATTTCATCGGCTGCTCCGAGGAAAAAAACGACATTCAATGTTAAGGGAGGCAAAGGCTATTGGTTGGTTTTCATAAACTGACGCAATAAATCAATCAACAAATCTGATTTTCGCACAAGTGGACAGTAAAAGAAACCTAAATGATTTATAGTGTGCCATTTCTCGTTTATACGCCGCATAAGATAAGCAGGATTAGAAGGGAGAATGGTGAAAAAGAAATACGAGAGGTAGGATGTGAGAATTTGGAGGAGGAGATGTTCACACAAAGAAGAGAAGGAAACCATAAAGCGATTTAAATGTTTTATCTTGTGTCATTTATTGTTCATATGCAATAGTATATTGATATTTTCTAATGTGAGCCGAAACTGATACACGGCCACAAGTGAGGCACACCGTAAAGCGCAAACTGACTTGGTAACAAATGTTGGCGAGACGAACTATATCTTTGTGCTGAAAAGGTATGATATTTACTACGGCAACCCTAGATTGGTACACGGGCACATGTGTAGAGCATCCAATACATACCGAACTCACTTCAGCAGTAACAGTGTACGATGTGTTGTGATATTTACTAAGTTTAATTTACTCTGGTACACGGTCAATCAGTAAAGAGCACCCATTGCAATTCGAATTCATTGTAATGGTCGTTAAGAGGAGCTTGTTTAGCTCCATTTCAAGACGAGGTGCATTGATATTTAACAAGGTTCCATATGCACATACCAATATGGACCGGACTCACGAAAGTATTAGTGATAATCAAGACGAGCTTCCTCACCAATGATCCGTAGGGAGTCGACTTTATAACAAATATTAGCATAAGTATGTATTGGACTACAAGCGCAGGACATCCACTGATAACTCACTACCGTGATAATGATCTGTTAGACTAGCTTGCAAAACACTGTTCCACGCCCAGACTTAGAATCTTAGACGATGCCTGTTATCAACACGGACAACAAAATCAGCGAACCGAGTTCTAGTTTCAGCTATAGCTGCTTATATTATTATGCCCCGATGGCTGACCACTCTAACTTCCCTCCCTTCTACCACACAACAAGAGGTTCTGTTGCATAGAAGTGTGTAGAGAACACCGACACACTGTTGAGTTAACTTAGCTGATGAGTGTGTGTTCCCGTCGATGCTGCTGTTCTCCGTGGGTGGTGGACTTTACACTGTCAACTTCGTTGGTGGAGAAACTTCAATGCATACACAGTGTTGCATTCCCATAAAACGAATCACACACATACGTCTCTTTTTGTTTTAACGTATTTAGTGTTTATTGTATGATGAACTTGAAACCATTCGCTGTCTATTCTGGCCAGTGAAAAAGAAAGGATGGAGGTGATGTTTTTTTTTAAATTCTACTAAGAAATGAAAGTTGACATGGGCTTATTGCAGGCCCATAGACTGACGCAGTGAAGTCACTTATTTTCACATTAGAGTCTTAAGTGAGAAATTACGTTATCAAAACCCATTATCCGCGTTCTTTCCATTTCGTCCTCCTTTGCTATATTTCCTTCTTCCTTTCTTTCTATCTTTGTCTTGTTAACGTTTCTTCCTGCCTTTCTTCTTCTTAAACAAATGTATCTTTCTGAGATGAGTTTCTTTCTGTAATCCCTCTCCTTTTCAAACGCCTGGGAGGCTAGGGACTTTTCTCTTTACTTCCTTGTTTACAGACAGGAACAATTCTATTTACAAGAGGGTTCAGCAGTGCATTCGACCCCTGCACTTTTCGGCAAACCCATAAGGGCATGTTTTTCTGCTTGGCTGGTTAAAAACATACAGTTTCTTAATTAACAAACTTCCTTTTCCAATTATTTTACAGTTAATATAATGTACTATGTAGGTTTATATATTTCATTTTTGTTTACCGTATTTTTGACACAAATATCTCACGTAGTGTTTCCTTTATTTTTTAAATATTGATATACATGACTACTTGTAAGATGTCTCTGTGCAAGATGACTCAAATATGTCAGGAGCGACAAAAGTCGGCAATGATCAACAGGCCGTTATTTATTTAGAATAAAATTAATAAAATTAATAAAATTTTAAAAAATAAAAAATAAAAAAATAAAGAAGAAGAAGAAGAAGAAGAAGAAGAAGAAGAAGAAGAAGAAGAAGAAGAAGAGGAAGAAGAAGAAGAAGAAGACGTCGACGTCGACTAAGTGAGGGGAGAAACAAGACATCTCTTCAAGTCCATTCTTGGTGAGTCATTACTTCCAATGGCTTTTTAATACTATTAATAGATGCTATTAATTAATCTTTAGAATGGGGAAAGAAGTTGCAAAAGATAGATTGATATTTAAAAATGTTCTTTTGTGTTCAAAAGTTCAATAGAAATGTCACATCCTGCTTTGTACTGAATACGTATTTGCCGCAGAATTTTAATTAATAAATTAAATGCATTTTGATAGTATTATTCTCCATTAATCATCAATATTGAATTAAATACTTCCAAACATCAATTTGAATTTTGATTTTGCGTGATTTAATTAATTTCATTAAAATGTTGTTTTTTTTCAATAATTTCAAAATTGTATTATTATTTCAAGATACAAGAAAGGAATTGTAAATGCGTTCTTATGGAAATTCTACGTTCTAATGTTGATTAATATTTTATTGTTATTTGTTCATATTCGTGTCCATAGAACAATGAATGTCATAAAGTCCGACTCATGTATGTGATCACGCATAGATGAGGGAGAGAGGATAACAGGATAACATTTTAGCAGTCGTTCACACCGGCGCAGAGCAAATATAAGTTCGATTTTTACCCACGATTATATGGCATTTTCTGATAATGGCAATCATAAAGGAATCCCAAATGCAATGTTAAAAATGCGCACTTCTTGTAAAACGCGCACGAATCTTATGCAGTGTGTGTTGACTTTTGCAGTCTTCAAGTAGTTTTGAACTTCCTTCTTTTGTTCCCGTGCCGTCTGTGTCTGTGTGTGCGTATTGTTGCTTGAGCCTCCTGGTATTTCCCCACGGGTTAAGGTATTAGCCGATATCAACCTCGAATCTTTCTCTTAGTGCAGACTCTGGTATTTTCAGGAACCTCATCTTGTATTTACAATGCATAACCTGGCTTATCAGCGAAAGATATAATTATCTACGCTTCAGATAACTATTCATTTAATCCTGAAGAAAAATCGGGTTATCACACATTTTCCTTATATATTCGGTATATTTTTTCATACTGTTATTTTCATCTTTGTTTTATTAAACATAACGTTTGTACCGATATGTTGTTTTGCATTTCATCAGGCATATTTTAATATATTTAGCAACGTAGTGTGATCAAAAAGGTATCTATAAAAGCGACCAGTAATCATGCATACGCGTGCGTGGGTGCACTCTCCTGCATTAAACCACTCATACCCATACTTAGACCATTATGCTACGGTCTTAAGCAGCGTGGATTACAAACAGAGAAAAAGCTTTCGATGGGACTCGAACTCGCATCCCTTTTCCCACAGGAACATGTCTCAGCGCAAAGTGAGTTCCCTTAACCGTTGTCTTTCGTAACCCTAAGCTCGGTCGTGGAATTTGCGTTAAAAAGCAACTTAAATTAAGATGAAATTATTACTAGTAAACAAATTAATAATATTTGTGTTATTCTGGCCAGCAAATATGGTATCTGATTTAAAAATCTGTGGGGTGCATGTTTTCCAGGATATATACTGTGTTGTGTAGGTGGGGAGAAAGGTGCGTGGTCACACGGATGCTGCACGCCATGCGACTCTTGATTGCACTGATGATGACCCGTTTTGTGTTGTCTCACTGGTAAACAGAAAAATATGGAGATGTGTTTATGCTGTTATTCATCTGTTTCTCTATTGGCTTCTGGGTATGAAATCAATAAGGTGTTTTTGAATTCGCTCAATTTGCTTTTAGATTATGTCGATGTTGTTTTGGGGCTATTCGAGACATATGGAAGATAGAAACAAGACACACCATTAGATTCTTCCAATAATATCGGAAGCCTATAGATTACTAAAACAATACAAGGTAGCACGTGTTTAACGCAGCGGAATGTTGTGCTACTACATACACTATTATAAATACACACAGAGATACATTTATATATACTCATACATAATTGTGCATCACTCTATTTCTTCTATATTCGAATAATTGATCTCGTTATTTATGTCGAATAATGATAAGGACAGAATTATCTATCTATCTATCTATCTATCTATCTATCTATCTATCTATCTATCTATCTATCTCAGTATGTTCTGTTCTGATCTATTTATCTTAGTTTGTTCATATCTATCAACCAATCTATCTATATCTGGTCAGGAGGATGTGTACACGCAGGTACGTATACAGGAAATGCATTTAGTAAATGCGTTCATATCAAATGCGTGTATAAATAATAATTATATAAGTATACACTGGCTGGAATATATGACACATGTAATACTACAATATACTACAAGTGTATACGTTAACATTCCGAATTCCTGAATTAAGTACATGTAATCGGTATCTACCTCGCATCTGTTAAAATTGTGGTAACCAGTGTTACCATTTACTTATATAGTAAACATTTGCGAATGTTCCCAAATCAAAAAAATAACCATGTGTGTTTTAATAAAGAGCGGCTACAAAAAAAGTAGAAAATAAAGGATTTCTCCGTCATCTTGAAGAAAAAGAAGACATTAAAAACATTTAACAGATGCGAGGTAGATACTGATTCAATGCACTTGATTGAGGGGGAGGAGGAGGAGG
>VCCN01005774.1:5899519-5911689 GCA_006491835.1 Architeuthis dux
CTATCGTTACGCGTCGTTTTATTTCGCAATCATGGACTGTCTCTAGCTTTATTACCTGTACTAGGTAGATGTATTCAGCAACCTCTTCTAGAGCCTCTCGTTCTATCTTCATGACCATTTTGGGTAATTTAGCGTTGAACAGTATCTGTGCCTATGTTCTGTTCATCTTTAAGCATACTTTTTTACTCTCCCTGTTTAGATCAGCTAACATGCTTTTTTAAAAATTATTCGGATGCTTCCGATGTCATGGAGATGTCATCGGCGATTCTTAAGTGGCTCAAGTATTCTCCATCTATGTTTATTCCCATTCCCTCTCAGTCAGCTTTTCGAAAGATGCTTCCAAGGCTAGCTGTAAATAGTTTAGGTGATAGTGTATTCCCTTGTCTTACACCTTACAGCTACATTTCTCTTGCTTGTATCCCTATGTAGTCTAATTATTGCAGTGTCATTTTCGTATATGTTTTGGACAATTTCTTGTAATTCTCGTTAACGCCCTCTTCTCGCATTGAGTTGAAGAATGCCGTGTATTCTACCGAGTCAAATGCTTTCTAATAATCTACAGAGGCCAAACAGAGTGGTTTGCTGTATTCTAAGGACGTCTCGATTAGTTGATTTATTGTATGTAGGTGATCTATTGTCGAGTACCCGTTTCTGAAACATGCCTGCTCGCGTGGCTGATTTTCATCTAGTGCCTGTTAATCTGTTTGTGATTATGTTTGTGAATAGTTTATATATGTTAGGTAATAGTGTAATAGGGTGATAGTTGCCAGGCTCGTGCTTATCTCTTTGTAGTGGAGTAGGATTATTATTCCCAGACAAGTTTTTTATGAGATTTTCTTCAGAAATCTCGACACTCAGACAAGACGCAGACATCAGCGGAGCCGTTAAATCTACAGATCTCCATATATCTATGGTCCACGCTGTCTTCAACGGTATCCCATATATCTATGGCACCTCCCACATCCGCCACCTGTGGACGTGCAGGCTAGTAGATACATCCTGCCCCCTCCAGTTTTCAGTTAGTTGTTTGTTAGTGGTTGTTAATGCCCATATCTGAACTAATAAAGAGTCCTCAGATTTCTCTTTTGTAGCTGACAAGTTAGTTCAGACATAAATGTTTAACTTTACTGATTTGTTAAACGTGATTGCGGATATAGATGCAAAGACTTTCTTCTAACTTTTCTCCTCTTTCTGGTAGGATACGATAAATTAGTTTTGGAGACGACACAAAGAATACGAAAGATTAATTTGGTGATTTTTCCATCGTAATTTTGGGTTAACTTATAAACAATATGAAAGATTAATTTTGTGATTTTTTCAATGGTGATTTTAGGGTTATCTTAAAATACGAACACTTAATTTCTGTGATTTTCAAAGACAATGCACGCTGGAAATCAATAAATGTTCGTTTACTTACGATTCGCTTTCCCCAGATTTCTCCTTTCTGGGCTGACAAGTTAGTTCAGACTTAAATGTTTAACTTTACTGATTTGTCAAATGTGGTTCGTTTTCATTGTTGAACTTGTTATATTTATTCTGGTGATCATTTCGGGCCTACATTCCAGTAATTATATTTCTTGATTTTCTATACGCTCAAACATTGCAAACGTGATACACTCTGCAATCAAATCGCATCACCATTTTCACAGTATTCATTTCGTATAAATATCAATACGCACATACATACGTATACATAATATGCATATGTGTGTATGTATTCAATGTGATCTCAACATATGTAAATGTATAATACACTTAGTAATAATGAACACAAATATTGATGTAAACAAGAATTACGGGACTCTTCGATAAATGTAATCTAACGTTTACTTCAATATCTTTTTGGCATGTTGAATTCGTTAACATAGCAAACCGGATGCTTTCTTCCATCCAATATTTCATTAAGATATACCTCGCTATCAAATATTGCATGTGCTCGGTCTCTAAACGATCAGTATACTTTTCATCTAAAATGTATCATTTTATAGATTTGACAGTTGAAATCGTATTCCAAAATAGAGCCAACACATTTGAATAACAAATTGATATATATCAATATATAACTGCACCTCGACAGGCGTATATAATATACGCCTGTCGAAGTAAATTGGCCGGACAAAGCTGGAAGCAGTCCATAAATGTACCTACCTATATTGTGTCACATGCTCTAACGTCCAGTTGGAGAAAGTGTTAGACAACAGACCGGCAACTGCAGTACTAACGTGTCGAGAACAAGAGGAACCGCAGGAAAGACGCAGCAATGAAGGTATATACAGTCATCGTGTTGTCTATTCTTGTATATAGAGCCAAATCACGTGCCTTATACTAACGCCATCTACGCCTCCTCGAATGGTTTCATCAGCGTTGTTCTTTAGAATTTCAGCTACATTTGCAAGTGTTTCATATGGACTCAGGAACCATTGAACAAATGTGTACATGGCGAACAGAATAGAAAAGTCGCCTTGAACAAGATGCTGGGGATATATATTTGAAAACATCTCAGTCGATCATCGGAGGTTAGGAAGAAAAATGACCGATTTATTATTTAAATATGATTGTTAACATGCCGAAACAAGACTTGGGTTATTCCCCGCATAATGCATTACCCATTGAGTGTAGAATATACTAGAACAAACTCTGGATAAGGTCTATTACTAACTACAGCTTGACGTTCTCCATGTCCTCTCCCACTGTCAATGGTACGCTCTATCTTGTTTCATGACTCTATCGGCGACGAATGTAGCAGCCCATCGCCGAAATAGTGAACTCCCACTAGCTTTTTTCTCTTCGGTAACCGATAGCTAACCATTACATTATATGGTTCCTCGTGATTTCCCACCAATATTCGAACATCCCGTGTCTAATCAAACTGGCCAATCAGAGCATACCGTCCATTATCCCAGTTGGCAGGTGCATTAAATATATATTTACAATCAAACCTATTTGCTACAATCTTTTTATATTTTCCAACATACCACCTCTACATTTCACATCTTACATAATGTGGGTTCATCACTAACACCGAAATCCTGGAGAGGACCAGAGCCATAAGCATCGCAGATATACTGCAAAAGAACGCAAGTGCGCTGGACATACCATGACGCGTAGATGGAAGACCCACTGTTTGTTACAAGATGTATCTCGCTTTAATGCAAAGGGAGTATATTTTCAAGCAGAATCCTTGACGACAAACAACAACAACATATTTTCATGGCTCTCATATTACGTATTCTTAATTTATACAACAACAGAATATGCTCCGAAGTAAAACACCGGGTGGAAAGATTGATCTGGTAAGGGGGTTAAAGGAGATGACTCAATTAACAAAATTGATTTGGTAATGGGTTAACGAGTATTTTTATGACGAATCATGTACCTATATGTCTTTCTTTTCTGAGCAATGATTATTAAATGTATTGTATCATATACACTTTATAACAATTATTAAATATTATGCCCTACATAACGAAAGAAGACTACAAAATGAACACATACACATATTTCTCCTGAAACCTTAAACAAAGCAAAGATACAATGTAATAACAGTAATTAAACAAGAAAGATACAAGCTCTTGTGAACATTATCGGCATCAGAAATCATAAATCTACTTTTATAGTGATGCACCTTTAGTGATTATATCTTTCCCCTTTTGTTCCTGTCAACCTGGGTTGGTGTCATTCAAGTTTCAATTTCTTTTAGAAGTGTATTATCTCTTGTTTGAAATGGAGATTGCAGATATTTCCGTTATTTATGAGCAATAATTGATCGAGTAGGAACAAAGTTATCTCCCGTGCTTTGTTCTTAATCGGAAAATCGTGAATCGTCTTTTGTTTTATCATTTAGAACATCCTCTGTTTTATATTTCATACATTCTCTGGCTAGTTTCTTCCTCAATGTTTCACTATAATTGGTAGCTTATTCAATTTCTTTCAGCTAGTTTCCGGCCCCAAGAACTCTTTGTGAAAAACTTTCTGAATTACACTGTAACAGAAAATCAATGAAATAAAGTAAGCACATTCTCTTCGAAGCTATTCGTCATAACCGATATATACTTTCAGGTGTTAATTATTTCTTCTGTATTGTTATTCTTCTGTTGGTTTACCCCTCAGTGCCCAATGTTTTATTATTTTCAGATATGATATTTATTTTCAAAATCTAACTTTCCTTATCGGATGAGAAATTAACTAAATATTTACACATGGCGTTAGTGTTATGCACTATATGCATTAGTAACATACTGTCTTCAGTTTCTATAAATTTCCTCAATCTGTTTAAACTTATCGTAACTCAATACATGACAAGTGTAGGTCATCACTGAGAAAAGGAATAACTAGACAGGAAAATACCCTGCGGTATTAAGTATTTAAAAAGCTTAGGTAAGCCAATCACACGTTCATATTAGGTTGGTAAGTTTTTGGTAAGTTTTCTTTCCGGAAAGTATCCAGTCAATTGGAATATTTCGATAACCAGCTGTGCTGCCTTATTGTAACTTGACGACCATTTAGAGGGAGCTTTACTGTCCATGGTAAACGTACACTCACACATGGGGTTATTCAGTCAGTAGTGAGACGTCACTGAATGAATAAATGTACTGTTTGACCGTCTCATTCACAATCATCGAGCGAGTAAGGTCGTGTGCAGGCTTTGAGGCAAAACATCACATACTCGAGCTCTATCAGCCCTCAGTCTGGATTAGGCTCCCTGTGATCTCTGGCTTTTCCTAAAGAGATTTCAGATTACAACAATATTAGAGAAAACGACGAGACAAATGATGGTGATCATGAAAGAGAACTTTGCAGACTGTTTTGAAAATCGGAAGGAATGAAAAGCTATTTACGAATTAATATCAAATGCCTAGATATTCTGCGGACTCGTAATCTTCGCGACTATTTACAAAACTTATCTGTGTATATTACAACATCACATTTCGAGGCGACAATGAATTATGATTTAAATAACTACACTAGCAAATCTCTATACTAAGCTTATTTTAGACTGGCGCAAAATGATAAGTGTGTGGGTTCCAGTGGGGACCACACCCATGTGCATGTGTGTGCGTTTTTGTTCGCATGTATACACATATATGAATATCTATCTAGAAGGAGATATACATATATCTCATATGATTCTGCAATATATTGCTGGCATCTTTACCTAGAAAAAGAAATGATATTAAATAAATGTCACCTCCAATTTGAGACACCTCATCAAGCCGTGGTACCAAATTGAAAAAATAAAAAGACATATTTAAAAGGAACACTCTCTAGTCGTGCGGTGTGAGATTTCTAAATTGAGCTGCCGAACTGTGCTCGCGTCTGTGGCTGCTGCCTCATTGCCCCGAAGTCTAACCGTCAAGCCATGTGATAAATAACAGTTAACTACGTTCCAGTAACGTTTACCACATTTCTCTATTCTTATAAAGTTCCACGGGATGCAACCTTTCATATTTAGGAAGTAATCGCTCAATTATAGCTGTCAGCGGCTCGCCGGGGCAGCGTACTTAAACTGGAAAAAACATTTATAGGGCGTCAGCCAGTGTAGGTTATGCCTGCAAGAACCTTGAGGAACTTTAGTAACTTCCGGAGTCCAGCTAACGCCGAAATAATAGATTGGATGTAATGGCACTCAGTTTATCGTCTGTACTTTTCTAGTAATTCATCTTGATACAATTTCGATTTGATTTGTCTGTGTCTGATCACACCAGAGAATTGTCATGTTTTTAAAAAGAAAATGTTTGTGATACTCTGGAGGTAGACAGAAAAAATCATCACGATCATGATGTTGAATATGATATGTAGAAATATTAAGGAATAAACACACACGCGCGCGCGCGCGAACACACGCATACTATCACACACACGCGCGCACGCACGTGTATATGTATATATTGAAGCTAGGATATACTTTCTCGGCATTCAATATTACAAAACTATTAACCATATATGTCGACACTCTGTTTGAAGCCCTTGCATTTGGATTCAATACTCGACTTACACATTAATATCTACACCACCTGAGAGTTATACTTGGATGTATGCAGTCTAAAGCAAAACTAAAAAAAATAATTCCTTAAAGAATAATGGCAAATAATTTGATCGGAGCCGGGTGTGCCAAATCCATTTTATGTCGCAGCTGCCAAATCTTGATTGGCGAATTGTCAATATTGAATGTGTTGGCTAACAACGTGTAATAAAGGAAACGATAAAGGATCAATACAGAATAGCTCTACTCATATATTTCCATAATCACACAGATTAAAGGATGAAAGAGAGTCTTATAGGCATATTGTGCGGAATCAAATTTGGATTAACAGGCAAGGAGCTGTGGTTATAATACTTAATATTTCGATGTGTATTTCAATCATCCAAATAGCTCAGAGTTATTACAATAAAATGTTATATCTCCATGTATATTTAAATATGTATAATGATTACAGCATCTCTGAATACGTCCGGTAGATTCCGGTCTGCGTTTTATTGCAACATATTTCGAGTCGAATAATAAAACTTAAATTCAGTAAATCGGAATACATGTGTACATTATGATGACATGGTTGTTGCATCGTCCATGAAAACAAGCTACCAGGGCATGGAGTACGAGTCCAAGTCTCTTCCGGAGCAGGCTATGCTATAAAAAACACCAAAGATAAATCTTTAGATGAAAACATTAATCTATTTTTTACTTCGAGCATATCGTCTGTTTAAAAGTAGGATCATATCTTACAATAATTGGAGTTTCGTCGGTTATCTTTTCAAATAATCAAAAACTAAATATATCTCTATAACCAATCAGCAAAGAGAAACATATCCAGGTCCAAGGAAGAAACTGTTCTTCTAAATCCTTTCCGCGAGCCTCTTGTAAGATATAAATAATCAGTATTCATCTCAATTTTTCTGTAATCTTTTTATTTTGCGATTAAATTGTATATACACGTATATTTAAACCAATGCATTCATTTTGCATTTTTCACTCATGGTGACCTTTAATTTCTACTGGATTGAATATTCAACTCAGCACTGGTAATCAGTATTTCCACTCATATCAGCGTTTAACTTGTTCTTGCATGTGACGATTGTTGCTGCTCACATTATCTAAGAGATTAGAATATATTATAACAAAGTAACCAATTTTGTAATATTCAACACTTTCAAGGAAATTGGTGCCTATCATTTTATGTCTAGTTAAATGGAATGGTAAATCAACTTTGATTGATACTAGTTCTTTATGCCGTAACTTTCTCGATAACGGAAAGTCAAGATCAATGTAATTAATTAATTAATTAATTAATAGTCTATGTCTATAAAACATTGAGTAGAAGGTTACGCGAATATTAAATTAAAATGTATTATAATGAATAAGTTTACGTTCATGCTTTCAGAACTTGAAATATAATAATGATAGTATAAGGCTTAATTTGACCTTGACCTTTTTTTAAATATAACCAATCTCCTAAATAACAACCCTGCAAAGTATAAGCGTTCGTGTGTTGATGAGCCGCTGATTAATATTGTATGGAAAAGCTCTTCCTTTTAATGTCTACATGATCTCTTGCATGTATCCTGCATTCACACTCATCATGAACTATTCCGGAGGGGAAAAGAGATAAACAGGGTGTACGCGAGTTCGATCCCCGCACAGCGCTCGTTTCTTTATTAATTTATACGATCTAGGTCGCCTGGTTAGCAATCGATAACACCGATGCCGAGCTGATATGGGTTCCCAATTAATAAATGTTCTTATAATTATCATATTCTGTCGGATATAGAATTATATATTCCTTGATCATATATATATATAGATATATATGTGTGTGTGTGTATGTGTGTGTGTGTGCGCATATATACTTATATACATCAATTCGCAGTGTAATCATGTAAAAGTATTTAATTTACACAACACATGATTGTTTTTCAACATGTTCTCCTTCGTCGGTGATGCACCTAATTCAGTGGAAAATAGAGATGGTAGCACATATGCATACGAACATGCAGTCGAAAATATGAAGACGGAAGTTCGAGGTCTCTCATGTTATGAAGATCGTGGGTTTATTTACTTCAAAACCTTTATATTTTCGGCGTCAACCGAAACGATATCAAAGCACAGTTGTTTAACACATTTATCAACATCATCGTGATTATGAATCTCGTATTCAAAACAAACATTAGTGACAGGGAATAAGAACCACGTTTTTGTTTCTTCAATAAGCTCAATTAGCTAAGTCTACGACTCGCGGCAAGCGTGTCATCGCTTGGCATGGCAATGGCCGTCTGAACGGTAGGCCTATTCATACTTAATTATTCAATTCTCTGTCTATTTCCTTGTCGCGTATGCATGTTTATCCTGTCTTCGTTTACTTATTTGTTTCTTGTGTCCTTTGTTTATATGTTAGTCTCTCGCTTCCTCACTTCCTTTCCCCTGTTTTAATTCCTTCACTAAGTTTAATAAATCCCATATTGGCTATAATTTGTTTTATCTGCAAAGACATAGAACATTGTTATCTTTCTTAATGGCCCAACGCGCAGACATGATGCAATAGCCATTCTTATCAACACTCCAGTTTACCTAGCCTGATCACTTGACCTGTGAACTACAGCGCATCTTATATCCTTAGCATGTGAACATGTTACACATACATACACATACATGTACACGCATATATTCACACGCATGCCTGTATACGTCTGCACACACACACGTATGTACTCATAGATACAATTATATAGTTACATACGTATACATCACTCGCCCCCTTGTTCTAACCGAGTGTATTTTGGGACATGTGATATGAAGTGGTTCCCTATGCCGATAGTATGAAATCAAGGAATGGATAATTTTATATCCGACAGAATATGATATCTATACATACATTTACGAGCGTGTATATTCACATGTACGCAAGCACGTATACAAACACATGTATATATTCATATACAGATTCACCAATACAAATAATTATATATCTCACATATGAGCGCATATACTCATATATATGCAGACATATAGGTGTTTTTGTATTCAGTCTATAGAATTCGCCTTCGATTTTCCTCGTGTTCATCTCAACTAGGAATTCAAAACAGTATTCATTGTTTTTGTTAATCTCTGGAGTTGACTTTGTTCGTCTACCCTAAGAACAACACGAACAAGAACAGGGAACAGGGAACAATCCCCACCCAATTTAAGGTGTAATCTCCGCATTGTTGGTCTGTTCCGGCACGTTAAACCTAACCGATAAATACAATTAACATTTCCTTACCATGATTTGAAATCACGACCAATTGATTGTTAAGCGATTCTCTTACCGACAGGGCCAGACGGACCAGTCTAATATATCCTCGGAAATGTATATTAGAAATACCTCAATCGTCGGTTTGAAAATAAAACTGATTTCGAGAATAATCCGAAAAAATATTTGGAATCATTTTCAATTACCTTAGTAATAACTGGAACTCGGCATTAGGGATACATTCCCCTGTCACGATTTCATTTTATTCGGCTAATTATTTTACTTAAATTGTTTAAAATATGTCCTTGAATCAGTGTATGTGAGTGTAACTTATATTTCTCCAGTATTTTGTAGGGACGTGTTGGCACGTGTATACGTGTACAACATTTGGATGTGTGCTTTGTAATTCTGTTTATGTGTGTGCCCGTATTTACGCAACAGGGAGTATTATGGTTTTGTATTCGCCTATGTGAATGTAAATATGGGCGTGTGAGAAAAGACATGGTTATTTTTTGCTTGACATTATATTCTTTATAACAATCCGATGTGCAGCATTATTCAGTGGGCTTTGAAATAAACAATAATTACAAATAGCAAGTGAAAATAGAGATTATATTCTCAGCCACATGTTGAGTCATATTCTCATTTGATTGATATAAGGGGAAGAAAAACTTCACATACAAGACAAGGAGGGAAAGCATTGTGAAATAAGGGCTTTGGGCTTATGAGCAATACTGGTGTTGGAAGGAAGGGAAGTGGTGTTGGAGTACATAATAATAATAATCATCATCTTCAGAAGGAACCATAAAATACTGTCAGATAGGAAGGCAAACAAGCAGACGTATTCAATTTACATTCGTCGGATTGCTGCTGCCTTGTCAATGGTGTACGGCTTTTGAGGTTTAAGGATTGGAAATGGAAATCCTTCGACAGACATCTCGCTCCGTGTACTTTGAGGAATTGTGATTTATGTCTCCCAATCCTATCACGAACTAAAGGAATTGCGGAGAAAGTGTGAAATAAGAATGACATTGAAAATCGCTTGAAGGGAACAATGATAGAAAACAAAAGAAATACGGAGAGAGGGGTTGTTAAATGAAATCAGATAACGATATTTCAACATTAAATACAAGTGATGATCTTTAAATTCGCGTAGAGCGTACATCAATAAGCCTGACAAGTCGTTGTTAGTTGTAATTTTAGTCCGAATATATATGTATATACACGCATAGATCAATAAGTCAGTAGACTGATACAGGTATTTAATGAATTCTGACCTGAATTCTTACAGTTATTAGATAATTAACTGCATTCTGATTTGAATTCACACTATATGATGTTTCTTTTTCTATCGAGTGTTCGGCTATGTACATTTACAATTGAGGAGATTATTTAAAAGAATAAATGTTTGTTGTGCAAAATAAGTGTTCTGTCTTTCATACGGACTAGTCTAGGGATGGACTGACATAAATACAATGTATAGCTAGAACAAATGTGTCAGAATCCTTCTTTAAAAATTAGGGATACAGTCACATAATTGAAATCTCTTATGAATTCTCATTTAAATAAATTATTAGATCATTTATATCCACTTTGATCGTCATATAAGTGTATATTAAAAACTGCCACAATATTTGATTTTCTCTATAAAATGATTTGATTATACGTTTTAAAAAGGCATGCGGCTCAATTTAGGTCCAATGGACAATACGCAACTTCCTCAGCCACAGGCGAGCCACACTTGGCGTAGCTTTGCACAATTATCAAGCATTCCGTAAGTTGTAATGGTCTACGAGATTAGTTTGCTAGCCACTAATTCCTAGTGGGTCCCTCAATAAGGCTTTGTAATATCAATATTTACTTAGCTTATAATTGTACGGCACAAAGTAATATGTATGAAGCATCCAGTAGACTTGAACTCACTACACTCTGTAGTATAATAAGCAACATACATGTCCGTCTGTCAGGCACATTTCAATTAATGTAATAAGTAACGTATCCGTTCGTCTTTCAAAAATTATTGTTGAAAGCGATAGGGCTAGCGGAGATATTCTGAGAATGAAAGTGCAACACAAAGACCGAGACGAACGTAGTGTAGGGAGAGAAAAGCTGGGTAGAGATACACAATGTAGGGGATGGAACATAACATAATATTCGCTAAAGTGGAACGGCTGAACTCGGAGTGTCTGTGAGTGGAATGTTTGGTTAAGCACCGGCTATGGTCGCTTCAGGCAACTTCAATACGTTTTTGTAGAGACTGCAGTGTTTTAGACTTCTACCCCTGGATAAAATGTTAGCAGCCCAACTGGTATGTTACTAGTAGTCATACTAACGAAAATAACGTCCTAACCATTTAGCAACGGCGAGACCGAACTTTTAGTATTCTTTTCGTCATTAAATAATCAAATCTTGTAATGACTCTCCTCAGGACTGTAGACAATAGCCACCCAGGGTGTTGTGCTAAACATCAATGGAAATAAAATGGAGTGAAGCTACTAATCAAATATCAAAGAGTGTCTGTAGTTAGATATCGTTGCAATGTAAACTTCCAGTCAAACCGCTGATTGTAAATATTTTATAGTAAAATCGAAGCGAAAGCCATCAGAGATCGTGTATCACTTCAAAGCATAACCGGCTTACATTGTTTTGTATGGCTTTATTTAGTGCTAGTTTCCAAGTAGTGTGTCTCGTAATTAGTCTTTTATTTCGAAATGATTCATAGTTAGTATTGCTTTTCTAATAAATAGGCCTTTTTATGGCAACTGCCTATACAACTAATCTAAAGAAATTACATGTGTAGCTGACTGTCAGTGTATGTAACGCTCGATCGATCACCACATATATAACATTTTGCAACACATACACACACAGACATACAGCCAAATACAAAAACACATGCGCGCACACGCAAACACATACACACATATATATTGATGTGCCTAAGTG
>VCCN01005774.1:6128124-6139910 GCA_006491835.1 Architeuthis dux
TGTTTTGTGGGCGTTTTCCTTTGCATGTGTTTGGGTTATCTACGTATTCCATCGTTAACTTTATCTATCCACAAGTCTCCTGTCGTATTTATCACTCTGGTTTTCTTTGGCTATCTTTTTGGGACCTTGATTTTAAATTAAGTAGGTGCCGCCTAACCCTGTGCATTGGGTAAACGCTCCGATATATCTGACCTATTTGCCCTTAACCATTTATCCTTTTTCTCTTTCGGACCTTTCCGTGCGAAATCTTTAATCTTACTTTCTTATTCTTCGTAATGTAATTCTTATTATTTCTTATTTTCAATATCAGTATTACTATATTATTTATTTATGTTTTTGTTATCAAATATTAGTGTTATTCCAAGTCATGTTGTTATTTCTTTTTATTATTAATAGTATCATCACCAGACTTAGTACTATTATTATCATTATTATTAATTGCATCATCGCCACTCATTAATGTTATTACTCTCTCCACCAGCTTAAATATTCAATATGCTAAGCATAACACCACGAGCGTCTTGTTACGATTTTACGTAAGTCTTAAAAGATCAACTGGGAAATAATGTTGCACACATCTTATCACTTCATTTAACATCTTTATTTTCAATACAAAATACATTAAAATCGTAAAGTATACATCTTTCTCACTCAGTAGGGAAAATCCAGGCACATGGTATAGGTTAGCGCAATCCTGGTTGTCATGTAATGGGACATACCCTTGGTCAGCAGTGGACGTATGTGTTTTAAATTTGAGTATTCATAACCTGATAAAATCGCCATTTGCCTACTTAAGGCAACTGTTAAACTGTGAACTGAGAACCTCTTTTATAAATATCATTTAGCTTCTTCCGCCCATTTCTTCCGCTTTTCGTTATGTTTTTCTCCCATGATATCATTTCTAAACACGCCTTTCTTCTGAAAGGTTTACACTGCCGGGACCTTTCGTTCAAGGAAGGGCTGTATGACTCATTTCGAAGCCACATATAAGTAAAGATCAGCACATCACAAGTTGACGCTGTTGATCTGTGGATACACCTTTGTCCGCAATGATGAACGATAGCAACTCTTTCTATCAATGTCTGTTCCTGCATGAAAGGGTTCAGCTACGAGAACAAGGGGTCTGTATCGCCTTTCACCTTTGGTATCCATACGCGGTCTTTCCACATCCTTCATGATTGACTGGGACTGTCTTGATCTTTGCCCTGTATACTGGATCTTTTCCAGTCCTGCCGCAGCATCGGTTGAGCGTTAGGAGCTTTCATCGGCGTTCGTGGTGTTGTTGCTTTTGTTATGATCACGCTGCTAGTGCAATCATATTGTTAGCTTGCTTTATCAATGTTTGAATTTGTCGGCCTCACACTTCTCAAATAATGTGTTGGATCTATTTGAGGGTTTGCAAGATCGTGTCTTAGTCAACCAATTGATTTCCAGGTAGAGTCAGTATTCGAAAGCAAGCAACTGCCGCATATTGAACGTTAAACTCCAAGACATAAACTCTCAAACAGGACTCGGGGAAACTACTGCTATTATATCAGAATGTTAAATTGAGAGAGATTAGGACAGAAACCTTAGGTCTGTTAACAATAATTTGGCAATATTTTTGTTCTGTTCGAATATATCAGGTGACCAAAGGTTTGTGCAGTTTATGAGTTAGACGATGACAATTTTCTCGGCATTAACTTCATTGAAAGTCACATATACCGTTTGTTCAACTATCCCCAGCCGTGTCACGGCTAAATTCGTCTTTCTAGAACTTTCTTTATATTTCGCAGTAAAAGGTTACATTGTACAGTCTTCAGAGAAATTTCATTACGAGAATCCTGTAAAGACTGGAATATATGGTAATCGGAAGGTGTACTGTCTGATGCATTCAACATATGAGTATAAACTTCCCAGCTGTGCTGTAACAATTATTTCCTGGTTATCATATAACTATGCGATTTAGCGTTTTCATTACACACACACACACACACACACACACACACATATATATATATATATATATATATATATATACACACACACACACACACACACATACACATATCTATTGCTTAGTAGGTACATTCAAGTAAAGTAATACTTATGTATGATTCTAGTTAGCCATTTCAGATTAATTTCCATGACACAGTTATGTCGTTATCCCTTCCGCCGCTTTGAATCTGAAAATATTATTTATGATAGTCGTGTCACATATGCAGCTTTCGTTTATTTGTGTACGTCTAACATTGCAGTTTAAAGCCTTTTACCAGCAGGATAGCAAATATATAAAATAAATGAATTGAACTATCCATTAATAGATAGAAAAGGAAAAAAAATATAGGAAATTATTCACACGAGAAGCAGGGAAAATTGTATTTACAGTGAAAACAATAATAAGTGTTAATTTCTAATCGATTATGTCTAAAACGTATAGAAACTGTCAATTATTCCATTCAAACTTTGTTTTTGCGCCCAGGCAAGTGATCATTTGTTAATCTACTTATTTTCCATTGGACAACGGATAATGTTGTACATTTGTAATCAAATACAGTTATCAAAAAGCAATTAGATATGAATATCACTGTTCCGGCCACATAAGCAACGTTTGAAGGGAATAATAGCCATTTTCTATATTATACGCATTATCAATTGGAAAATGACACTCACCAGGAACAAGAATCGCGTTGCATAGTATTATTTATTATAAAACAATTTATGATGTTTTCTGACTGTACCCACATTGGTTATTCATTGGTGCAGCTCGACCACATTTGGTATGCAGAATTAGTGGCCCCACGGGAAGAATATGGGCTCGTTGGTTTAAAAGAAATCAACAGTTGCTAAGGAATTTATAGGGGATCCTATTCATATGTAACAATAATATCCATTCTCAGTTATGGGAAACCAATACAGGTAACGTAAGTATCGACATTCTTACAACCTTCCGACTAAGGTCCCAACTCAGGCTCCTGACTTCAATTACAAAGTCATATTCTTCAAATGTTGCACCTGTGAAGTAAATATTTACATAGTGCATCAATTGAAACTATGGTATTTGCTCACTTAGCGGTAGTGCGATATGCCATACGCTTATATGACTCAGAAGGTTGTAAGAATAGCGATACTTACGTTATCTTTATCTGGTTCCCATAACTGAGAATGAACCGTGGGGCAAAACTGAACCCTTACTTTCCGTTCAATATACACATAAACATACTGGATAAACATTAATGCAACCCAAAAACACGTGGCATACATACTCAATGGAACTAGAGGAAGGTCTTAAAATAAAAACCTTTCATATATTTTACCGGGTTTACAGGGGGTTCAATTTCCGTTCAATAAACACATATAGATATACATAAACCGCCCGTTCAGCTAGTAACTGTATAAGACATTAAATTGAATTAAAATGCGCTACTTCTATGTATGGTATTCACAAAGAAAATCATGTTGATTTACTCTGTGCCATATTTGTTAAAACTTCAAAACGACATAAATACACCACACGACAAGCGACAAACGATGAATCTGCTATCTCGTATGTAAGAACAAATTATAAAAACAAGATTCAATTACGGTACACAACTATGGAAAGAAATCACACTCGATATTCGTAATAAGCCTTCATTTTTAGAAGCAACTATAAGAAATGGCTTTTACAAAGCTATGAATGAAGATTTGAACCTCACCCAGATTCTGTTTTCCATTCATTACTGCTATTTTCCCCCGCAACTCAACCAGATTTGGTATGCATGATTAGTGGACCTATATACATGATTTGGTTTCTCAAGAAAAGATGTTCTTAAGGGTTTTAGTGGGGGGGGGTTCTATTTACATGTAACTATAATGCTTAAATGAACACTTACGTTCACTTGCGCCCGAGAGGGCGCTGTTCCGCTAGTTCCGTATATCTTTTCTTTCCGTCGATCGCTTGTTGACAACATATTTTCTTCTTCTTTTTTGTGCACAACCTATATGATCACGTGACTTCCTCACGTGACTTCCAGTAGCCTGACGATTGTTTCACCTGTGCCTCATGAATGACCAAGTCTCGTGCTGTTGTTATTTCGTTCTTTATTTGTTTGTTTCTGTTAGCCAATGTTGTTGCTTCGTACGGAAATAAATTACTGTATTTTCAGAATTAGTTTTCAACGTTTTAGGAACTGCGAATGCTGAAGGAGCTCGCAATGACACAGAAACATGGCTAAAAGGGTACTTCCGTTGCATTCTAAAATAATCTTTCAGCTTGTTACAATTACACTTGATAATCTTTATGAACTATTATGACATTCTAGATTGGTAAGTGAGAATTAAAATAATTCAACCATCATATGCTGTCAACAATGTTTAGGAAACTAATAAGAAATAATGACATTAATAACAACAGAAATGAGGAAGGTTGAAGAATACAGAATAATGTATCTGGAGCTCTGACCTGGCATGCTGCCTTTCGATATCCAGCGATAACCAGACTTTTAATTTACTGATACAATGCATAATAATAGAAAAACACGTACCACTTTCATTAGTAGGAGCAGCAGTGGTAGGAGTTATATTAGGTGTAGAAGCAATGCTAGTATTCGTTAGATTTACATAGTTTCGCTGTGCTATTCGGAATAAAACTGTGCTCGCAATGATAGGTACACTTTCATCTTTCTTTCTCTTTTCACCATTTGCTAATTTATCTTATGCCATACATAAACTTGTCCACATGTGAACCTTTCTAGGACTGCGAGGCTAAAGCAGACCGGCGAGCTGGCGTACCTAAATAATAACTGATGGTTCAATGGCTAGTAAATTAATCTCGCAGACTGTAATTGGTATAGTAAAGACGTTGCACGCTGAGTGCCCACCCGCGTGTGGATTTGTATTGGTGTTCGAAGCTCGAAACAGATTTATCTATCAATTATTAATTTTTGATTAATATTTCTTTCATCTTAATTTCAGTTGCTTTTCATCGGAATTACCGATGTCAAATCTGATGCTTTGTATACACACGGTAGCCGCATTAGTATTATATTGACTATTATTATTATTAAATGAAGTAGTCTCACCATATTTGTTTTTTACTAATATTTCCTCATTGCATATACTCAGGTTGTCACTCGATGTCTGTTAGTAAATTGTACGGGGCGGAAATAAAGAATACGCTTTCTTTTCTGATTTACATCTACATATATGCATACATAGAACAGGGAACAAAACGTTTCTCTGAAACCTTTATATTTCTGCATCACGTTAAAGATATCTTGACAAATTGCTAGTATAAAGACAAGAAATAAAACTGGGAGAACCTAAGGACCGTATAACACCTCTTAAACAGCCATGAAAAACATTTACAACCGACAGTATGTGACCAATACAAAGCTAGTTACTATAGATCGTGTAACTTAACGTTAAAGTGGATACTACCTTCGTAAGCATTACATATGCTAAAAGAGAAATTAATATTATTTACACTTGCTTATAAACAAATAATGTTACATGTCTGTCTCTCATTATATCGCAGCAAACATCTACATATATGCGTACAACTATATCGCGGAAGAATGTGAGGAAAAGTTGTCCTGCATGAGATCAGTCCCAATGTACATATATTCACTACCTATCTATTCATGTACTTTTGAATTCATATAAAATGGCATACATTCAAAGGTGCGCACATTTGTGATGAATATGTTTTTTTATGAATTGGGGTATTTTAAATGAACATATAATCGGTCAGTTATACGTGTGCCTCTGTTTGTGAATGTACAGACACACACATTTATATCCATCTATCTACCTATATTTGTGAGGCATGCATCCATATGTGAGAAATGACATGTGCCAGGGATAGAACACTCCAATATATATTTACACACTCTAGTCTGAAATATGAATATCATTCAATCATAATTACGGAGAATACGTGTTTATTGGTGTTATAGAATTCCGAATGAATGCTCCATGGTGCGAAATTCACTCGGGATGAAAAGGCATTATGATGTTTCTTCAATAGAAAAGCTGCGGAATATTCCTAATTTAAAAATAAAACAAGACACATAAAATTGAATAACTTCGTAAATAATGAATCCATGGCAAATAAATGCATGAACAAATAAAAGCTTTGAATTCCTTATTTCATTGTTGGTCTTGGAGGAATTGAACAAAAACGTAAAATCATATTTATGATTTACGGTTTTATTACTTATTTATAGTAAATGTTTGTTATAGCAGAGGAAAAATCAAGATAAATAACCTAAGACTGGTAATAAGCGAGAATAGCGTGACATCCAAAATAATGCATATGTGGAGAGTGAAATAAAATACATATTAAGAAGAAGAAATAGGAGAGAATTGAATAGAGAGTGAGTCGAAAAGTATTCAAACAACACTTGTATAAAAAGAAAGAAAACACGTTAAATCGATTCAACACAAACTTTATAGAGTAAACCCCTGAGAGTCAGAAAATGACGAATCATTTTTGAAAAAGAGGAAGAATATTTTCAAGAAAAGATAGGGAATGAACAAGTGAATCTTAAAATTATAAACAAATCCATGTAAACAGAATGGTATTTATGATTTGAAGAGAGCAAATGAGAATATGCCAGAATAAACGAGTGAGCACAGATGAATGCAATCGTATGGAAAACAAAGTTGTAGTAGCAATAACATAAATAGCATGGGAGGATCAAATCTCATGTTATAAATGAGCGAGGGAAAACGGGGCAGGTGGGGACAATGTTATAACAACCGAACCAGTGACAGACAACAAAGGTGGCAAACGTAAGAGTTTGGGAAATAAAATAAGGAAACGTTAAAATGAAAAATGGGTATAAGACGCAAAACATATGGTAGAAAGGCAGCTGAGCTTCAAAATACAAAAGAAACATATTTGAATGAAGCTGACGCGAAAATACTATTGTCAATTTGAATAGGCTTGTATAAAAGGAAAGAAAAAAGGGGGGAAGTAATAAATAAGTTAGCGCGCGTTCAGGGGTTCAGTTATCCACCGCTTTCGAAAGTACGCGTCATATCACTTGTCTGCTTGTATAACAAAAGGCGAAAAGCGGAAATAAGATTTAGTGTTTGTTTTGCATCAATCCGTTTATAGGGGCACCTCAACCTCTTATCAGACCCACCACTGTAATCTTGAGTAACTCAGTCTAGCATACCATCATCTCCATTTCTTGTGGTTGGGAAGACTAGAAATAATTCCGATACATATGAATGGTAAAGGCCTCTTCGTATTACGCCATTTCGACCTATCATAGGTTTTATAGGAACGCTTTACGTTTGGATTTCGGGAGAAAATGTATAGGAGAATGAGTAAGGAGCGAGTGTGAAAAGGCTAGGGGATATAAACATTATGAGGTAAACATAAGTAAGCGAACTGGGAGGGGAGGATTTATATATTTATATAAAGAAAAAAGATAGAGCTAGGAAATATACAACACTTTCTTAGAAAGCATAAATGAAAGAAAACATGTTCCAACAAGGGAATGCACGTACAATTATTAAAAAATGAAATCTATTTATTTTGTATAAATAATTATGGAAGAAGCAAAAGTGAGGAATATGAGCTTTTAAATAACAATAATAAAACAAAGAGGGACATCGTAGTTAGTCAGAGGAAGTTTAAGATCAAGTGAAGACGTTAAAGAGATACACTGATACAACCGAAATAAGGAGTAGACATGCGAGTAGAAAAAACATGGCGGTCGTATACAGTTACAAGAACGGCTATAAAGAAAAGGTAGGGAAGAAAGCAAAACGGACAGCAGGCACAACAGATGATCTTAGAGAAGACGAAGGAATGGAGAAAAACGACTGTTGAACAAGTAGCAAAGACGTGTGTGAAATAGACAATTCTGACATTGAAAGCTGCAACAATTCAAATAAAACCTCACGCGTTTGAATTGGGAATACTGTAAGAATTTGAAGAAGAGCATCCTGGGATTGCCATTTGATAAAAAAGACAAGGATTGGAAGCAATAAGATGTGTTATTATTTTTTACAATTCAATCCGTGCATTGTCAATAATTAAAAAAAAAGATTGATTATACATAGTTTGCATTAGGGAAAAGATTGTTTATATCATCGAGCAGAAAGATATGTTAATACATTCCCAGGCTTTCGTCTTGAAATGTGTGGTTAATATAGCACTCGGGTATTTATCTATCTATGCACTCAGCCATACATATATACATACATATGTTCACACACGCACACACACACACACTGTAATTTAAATTGAAAGCTTAAACATATATTAAATAATGTAATAGAAATAGCTATCAGAAGATACTTGATGAAAGTAAATGAATAACTGTATATAACTGGATATTTGAAGCATGGTGATTTCTTTAGCTAATTGTACAATATGATAAGCCACATCCTATATCAAATCCGTTATCTGTGATAAAATGTATCTGCATGTATGCTATTAGGAATTAATTTCGTGAAATATATATACTTGCCAAAAAATACCACAAACTGATAAGCCGATAGATACTAGTAATATCCCAGACATAACAGAAGACGAAGTTGCGTTTGCATTACGAAATATGAAACTCGAAAAAGTTCCAGGCGAGGACGGTATAAAGACAGACCCTCAAGAAGATGCAGTTGAGATATTGCACAAAGGAATATATTCACACAGTGCATAAGAGAAAGAAACATCCCCATCAGTACCCGAGTAACTATTCGTCAATCTAACTGTATATCTATTTAAATATAAGACGGTACAACTAACAATGTGCCATATTATACATATCCCCTATTAAACACAAACTTATGCAATGTTGAATGTGTTGATGATTGACCATTGAAATTCGCGATAATACTACGCGATTTTGCTCCATCTAGTATCGTCTTTCTTGCTAGGTGACCAGCCCATCTCCACCGTTGTTACTTAATTATGTATATACTATATTTCACTCTAGCCCCCCCTCTGATCTATGTTGATCTATTTCTATCTCGTAGAGTTAACCATATCATTGCTCTTTCTATGGCTCTCTGTGCGTTTTGTTAATTACCATGTTTCGAATCCGTAAGTCATAGTTGGTATTGTGCATCCATTGCATACTTTACACTTTAAGCACGTTCGATAGGTGCTCTTCAATCTGTCTCTATTCATTTCGTTCTGCGTCGTTTTATCTCGCATTCTTGGTCTTTCTCTAACTCTATTACCAACCCTAGATAGATGTATTCGTCAAACATTTCTAGAGCTTTTGCCTCTATCTTTATGATCTTTTGGTGGACTTTATCGTAGAACATTATTATTTTCTGTGTACTGTTCATCTTTAAGCCTGCTTTTATACTTTCTCTATTTAGATCAGTCAACATGTTGTGTAATTCTGCCGATGCTTCTGACGTCATGGAAACGTCATCGGTGGTTTAATTATTATCAGCCTATGTTCATTGCTATTACCTCCCAATCAGTTTTCCGAAAGATGCTTTAAATGCTCGCTGTAAATAGTTTAGGTGATATCGTATCCCCCTAGCCATGCTCCTTTTGCCATCTTTATCCTGTTTGTATCTGTATGTAGGTTAATTATTGCAGTGCTATTTTCGTATATGTTTTAAATGATATTTATGTAATTCTCGTTAACACCTTGTTCTCGCATTAAGTTGAAGACTCGTGTGTTCTACCGACTCAAATGATGTCTCATAATCTACAAAGGTTGTTGTATCCTAGTGGATTTTCGATTAGTTGATTTAGTGCATGTTATATATATTGTTGAGTAGCCACTTCTGAAGCCGTTGTTGATTTCCATCTAGTATTTTCGTGAATAGTTTATATATCTTAGTTAAATAGGCATGTAGTTTCCGAACTCGTGTTATCTCCTTTCTAGTGGGGTAGTATCACTATTCCTAGACATACGTATTTTGAGACTTTGCTTTTTCTTATGCACTGTGTGAATAGCTGTACTAGTCCTTTGTGCAATATATCAGCATCTTCTGCTGTTATGCCCGTCCTCGCCTGGAACCTTCGTGTTCAGCTAGTATCTATCGGCTTATGAGTTTGTGGTATTGTAGCCTAGCGGCCGATCGAACCCCAACCTCTCTGTCCGCCACGAGGGAAAGATCTGTTGAGGGAATTAGAGAGAGATAGTGAGATAGAGTTTCAGTGAAGGTCGCCATACGGGAAAGAGATGTAGAGAGTTAGAGAGGGTTGATAGAGAGAGTTTTAGAGACGATCATTTTTCCCCCGCGGCTGCGGACTGCGATGATGATGATGCTGTCTCTCTGTCCGGATCGCCTCCGGGGGCTGCGGGCGGCGATGATGATGATGTCTCTCTGTCCGGATCGCTTCCGCGGGCTGCGGACGGCGATGGTGATGATGTCTCTGTCTGGGTCTGTCGACTGGAGCCAAATTTCTCTGTGGAGGGAAATTCATTTTTTGGACACAAAGTGTGGAGAGAAAAGACGACAAAATCCCCGGATTTTAAAGTTTTACGAAGTTTTATTTCCGTACCACGCAGGTCAATTTCTGGTCTGCGGATTTCGGGGAGGTACGGACATTCTGTTGCATGTCGTGGTATATAGAAGTGGGTCAATTTTCAGGGATGCTACTTTTACTGCTACTGCTACGAGGCAGGGACACCTCGCGATCCCCCACTGCCTCCTGACCCCAACTAACTTTATTGTTTTTGATCTAGCCTTTATATACCTAATGGTCATAACTGCTCCCACTTTTCAAATTCCCTACGGTTTTTCGATAACATGATACCCCAGCCGGCCACCTGACACAGATTTCAAACTGGCCACCGTAATCTGATCCGGGTCTATTTCGTTACATACGCCCCTTTGTGAAAAAGAAAATCTTTACCTAAATTGTTCTCCGACCCTAGTCCTAAACCGTAATTTGCTATAAAAACAAATTTTAAAAATAGCCTTTAAGATAACGGTCTAATTGCATATACGTATATTTTTAAAAAAAAATGTTTCTCCACTCATTTAAGCTACATCCTAACTCAACAACATAACTTCAATACCTCGTGGTTTTCCGCAAACCCGCCGTTACAAAAGAATCTTTGAACCGGACGCTTTTCAACATCCCTTATGTCTCAGAGAGAACACAATTTTTTGAAGAAAAAAATAAATCATGCATATAAAAACAAACAGTACACCTTTCAACATCACACCCCCACATTCCCACGGCAGTCAAGAATTTAACGAGTAAAATATTTCCACATAAAATCAACAGAGATACTTAAATATCAACGTTTACACAAAGCGAAAAAAGACTTGCCTAAAATTATTGGTGAAAGAACACAATCAAACAGAGGCCATATCGCACCCTCCAGGGATCAAACTTGTCCCTACCTGAATATTCGAAAACGTGAGTATTTCCTACTCCCGCCAATCTAGGCGTAAACAACATATGTTTACGTTTCACTCAGCCACCTCAAGCGATTTTATCCACCGACCACTACTCATGCCGGCAACACTTGAAAACCATTAAATTTCCCAAAAGAATTTTAAATGTCCACACGAAAATCGTTCAAGAAACGATAAATACAAACAAAATCAAGAGAAAACTACTTTTACTCGTCAAAACTTTCCCCGCCGAAGAAGATTAGAAAGATGCGATGCGAAAAACTGTACTTACTGTTTAAGCAAATAACTGAACAAAAATAAATGTCTTTTGTTTCTTTCGACTTTCCCTCGTGGTCGAAGTTCGATGCGCCATTCTCGTCGTGATCGTTTAATGTTGTTTTTTTATGTGGATTTAGGACCTTTTTCACGTTGTGAACTTTTCCCGTGGGTAAAACCCTGGTTCTCATTCGTTTCGAATATGTTATTCGAAC
>VCCN01005774.1:6188907-6201886 GCA_006491835.1 Architeuthis dux
TAATAATAATAATAATATTCAAATGAGAAACAAAGAATAACTGATATAAGGAAACACATTGATTACCAAAAATAAAGCATAAACCAAAGAAAGTCGGAACAGAATAAAAGCAAAATGATTGGCAGACAGCAAAAACAGACACAAAACTTTAAACTTGATAAAAGAGATATTTCTAAAGAGGAAGGGAAAAAGAAAGAAAAACATTCCATTAGACACGGAAAAATAAAATTAAAAAATGTCAAAAAAATGGACAAGAAATCAAAATCAGATAAAAAATAAAAATAGAAAAACAAGAAATAAAATCAACGTTTTGTCCATGAAGCACAAATCAAAATTATACACTTAAGGAAAAACAAACAAATATTACAGAACGAACGTTGCTTCCCAAATTGAATAATATGATAATAAAATATCTCGTTCCCAATAAAATTAATTTTATGATCCTTGTCAGTACATAAATATCCACCGGCATTTTTGACATCTGAAATAACAAACGTCTAATTCATCAGAGAAAAAAGCGATAGAAGGAAGATTGGCCTCTTTTACGTCACTGAATTTTTTTTATCATATACATTTCAATATTTTGTCTGCTTTGACTATTGAATATTTAATTTGAGGAATTTACCAGAATGTGGCTAATGTAAAAGATTGGAAAAAAAGGAAGGAAAAAAGAAATGATGGCTGAATCAGACATACTATTTTTCTTAAATAAAGTCAAATGTGCAAGTGACGAAGGCTTAACGGAAAAGCCATCGACAGAAAGACAGGATTTGAGGAAAGGAAGAAAGGACAGATATCCATTGGACATTTTAAGATTTGATACAAGAGCACATTACCTGAGCACGCGGTAAAGACATGCATCACGTTAGACGTCTTTTGCGCCATACAGGCAAGCCATCGTTGGACCAGGATGTGGGGAAATATAGATATGTCATCATCGCAAAAGAACGAATGTATAAAGAGCCACCACAGACTACAGGTGGCGGCATAAGAATGGATTCAGTATCATCATTTTGTGATAGAGAAACACGTGTCCGGTGATACCATTTAGACAATATTACTACTAACACTACTACAACTAGCATTCCCTCATTTGAATTGCAGGGTGGGAGTCGGAGTCAAAACAGTGAAAGGACTTCTCACTTCCAGAACGGGTCTTAAGGGCCAGTTAGTCACCAACACACACCGACATGCCATTCTACAGTATCGCAGCACACCTCTCCCTGAAACAAAGCTGTCCCTCGCCATGTGCGTCTTCGGTAGGCCCATTAAGAACTTCATACCGATGCTAACTGGCCGATACGAACCTCATGCTACCTGGAGGGACACTCTCGCTGCCAGAGAATAAGCCCTTAGAAACAGACATATGAGTACTGCAGAATAATGGAGCATACTCGGCGACTAACATCTCTGGTTGTAGGAGAGCACGCCCGCATCTAAAACCAGACTGGTCCCCATCCAACAAAATAGAACAAGACGGTCACACTAATTGAAGTTCGCCAGTTTGGGCCAGTATGCGGTTCATGTTGACGGCTCCGACCAATTCACTGTACGCAACCGAACATTCTTAAAAAAGTAACTCGCAGTTCAGACACCAATCCAAAGATACTGATAATCTTAAATTCCTGCCGCAACCATATTTCAAGTATACAGCAACCTCGCACCAGCAACCGGCACCGCCACCCCTGCCACCACCAACATCACGGCCCGTATCAGATCATATACACCTACTCCACGGAATGGCTCATCCAGTGACCTGACCAAGCAGCCACTGCCCACCGCTGTGTGCCACCAAACTTTATCACCAATTCCAAAGGCATCAGAACCATCAGAACCACCAAGACTTGAACTGACCAACGAACCTTACAACAAGAATCCTGCACCTGGCAGCCCACACACAGCTTCGATACCCAACGATAATTACTACTAACATCAACCTATGTATTTTTTCCAGCTAACCTATGCTTATCTTGTATATGTTTCAGCTGTGCCCATTTGTGAGATGAATATGACATCCGAATAAATGGTATTGAAACCTATCTACCATTAAACATTGTTAGAGCACTCTGATATTAGGCGATGTTTAGTATACTTTCATGTTTGGTCGTTTCGTAAAGATTATATTTTAAATATTTAAATTAGTAGGTAGCCAATTCAAGTATCTAACATGAATAAGAGAATGCAATTATCATAGCATCTAATTGGGAATTATGAGGCAGGTCTCTGTAATACATATCATATTCATTCTTCTTACATGTTTAATTATTTTGATGTGGCTATTCATATCGATGTGTGCTAACTTCAAATGATTTCTTCAAAGAACCAAGACTGATATAAAATGAGGTTCTTCCTTTCCTGTAATTTCGAGAGATGTAATCTGTCTGGCAGGAAACGGTAAGCATTAAGCTAACTTGACAGCTGAACAGACTCATTAAGTAGGCGAACACACACACACACACACACATATTTTACAACATTCTACCGAAGTAATATGCAACCAGAAGATATTAATACTGTAATTTATTTCAGGAATTGGCCTGTTTTCCTGAAAAGTTAGATCACATTGAGACATCGTCAGAATAGTGGGGAAACCAAACCAGGTGAAGATCTAACTAACCGCACTAGCAATGATCTGTGAGAATAGGTTGCTAATTATCATTTCACACCAGGAATGCTACCATAATGGGAACTCCTGAGTACATTTACCAATCTGGAAATAGCCTGGAACATCCCTACAATATTACGGTGCCCAGGGAGGAGCGAACTAACTAAATCTATTGTCTGTGAAATTTGCTTGCTAACTATTGCTTCAAAGCTGGCTCTTATGATGGAAGTTAAGAATGGCTGAGGTGTGACAGGAAGTTAAAGGGATCTAACTGTGTTATTCGTTGAGTATGTTATAGGAAAATTATCATAACACTGAAAGATAAAAAAAGAACAGGCATCAATGATATATGCATATTCTAAATGTTTGAGGGTGTAAGAAAAGAAGTGTAAAAAGAAACGAAAAATCACTCTTTAAGAGCGAAATGGAAAAAGATGGAAAGCAATTGGGACATACAGAAATCGTGTTGGCTCTCTGTTTATTGCTGGCCATTGATGGTCCAAGTTCACACACTGGGTACATGGTGTTCACATATTTATGGTTTAGCGTCTGAGCTAATATCAGAGACCTCCATCTCATCACAGGCGGCCCTGCATTTCCGTTGAATTTCCATGCTGGCAAGCAATCACTCACGTATCCTCTTCTCAAACGCCGAATACATGAGCGATGTGCGCATAATATCTCCACCGGCGCAAGTAACGCAGGTTATTCTCGCTTTTTGGAAACATGTCTCCTAAAGCTTAGCGAAAAGATCCAATTTTCGCATTCCATAAACTAGCGGTTGCCATTCATGAGCAAACAAAAAAAATCTTCCTAAATACATAAACGCAACCACTTGTATTTATGAGAACACAGACAGATGCACACATATATTTATATATATATTAATAATTATGGTTTGTCAAAAGAAAACATATATTGGCACGCACATACATATATACACACACTAATATAACCCCAGAAAAAAACAGGGCGCACGAACAGAATGTAGTATGGTTATTTTTAATAACCATTTTGAGTAGTAAGCTTTCTAACCCACTAAAACCAAAGTAGAGGCTACTTTGAAGGAGATTGTTGAAAATAAGTTCTAGGGTAAGTGATGTGTTTCCATGGTTTGATTCTCCGAATATGTGGGTAGCAACAGGTCTTACCCGATCAGGCATAACACTACATGCCCTCTAAATGTTTACTCTTGGAGCTGGTGCCACTATGTTAACAACAGGCCTTTTAACTGCTGCAAGTTACGTGGCGGGGGTATTGCGTAACGAACTGGTTGGTTCGACGCATCCCATAGTCGCTCAATAGGATTGGCATCTGAGTGTTTGGTGGCCAGGGGAAAAGGGTGAACACTTCCACACGTTGCCGAAACCATTCCCGCACAACTCGTGCAGTGTGGCAGATGTGTCTGATGTGCGGATCTCTTTTTTTAAACAATTCTTCTTGTATACACACGTTCGCGTGTATATATGTGCGGGTATGTGTGTGTGTGAGTGTGTATGTGTGAATTCTGGATAAGTTGATTTTAGTCTGTCACAATTTAAATACATGTGTCTCTGTATGTGTGAATATGTGAGAAAGAGCGTATGATTACACGAGATATTATGGCTGTACAAATAAGTAGGAGGATAACTTTCTTTATTCTGATTCATGGTGTTTTCAAATAGCCGTCATTCACAAGGAAGTGCGTTTACACCATAATCTCCAAGTCTGTATTGACACCAATAGCCACTAAATATGTTATCATGTAGCAAAATGTGAAACCACTATTATCCACAAATGTATACGTCTCTTTTTATATACCATGATTATATTTTGTAATTGCTTGTTTCTGTTTTTTCCGTCTCCACTTGATATTTAAAAAAATCCATTCTTTCTTCCAGTTAACGAATGTATTCACCTGCATTTTGGCTTTCTAAAAAAACGTCTTCACCACGTTTCTGTTTTGGTTGATTTTCAACTCTGATAACACGCCCTCCGTGTAGTCGACATTTCATCTCATTGATACCTTACGGGTTTTTGTCGCTAAAAGCAATAAATCCTTCGTTTACCGCCCTTTTTAACAACCTTCAAATCAGTTGATCCCTTTCTATCTGTATGTTCACCCTTTCCATCCACAATAATTGTAATATTCTTTCTCCAATGTGTGCGTTTATTCGTTGTTGTTTTTTCCAATTTACTTGTGTAATATATTTTGTAAACGGCATTTCGATGGTCTGATGTGTGTTCTAAAAGCCGTGAGGTTTCTCGTGATGATTGCATAAAATGACGGTTTATTTTGGAATTCAGTGAAAGGACTAATGTTTCGTTCGTTTTATCACATTAATATATTTCTCATTCTAGGCTTGTGCTTGCTTTTTTGCCAGATTATGTATGTTATTTTTTATATTGCTTTGTTTCTTAATTTTCTGATAGTTTAGTATTAACTAATTTTTCTAAAGCCGACAAATTCAAAAGGGTCTCGGTAAATGTGTTTACATTATTCAGTTGTATCTCATAATGACTAATTCATCCTTTTTTCCCCCGTCAACACCGCAGCATTAACATGGTAGCATGGTCATAAACGTGCAGCAATCTTTGAAGGATGATAAAGATGAAGAAAATGATGAACTTTCTTTTTCGACAATACCTATTATTTCTTTAAAATCGTCCACTTGTACTCGATGTGCCATTTGGATGTGGATACGGTGGGTGTGTTATTTCGCCCATCCATTCTTTTTAGTATCGTTTATTTTACTTGAATACTGTATCATAACCCGCTTACAGCTTACTAAGCCCATCAAAGCTTCACTAGAGCCCCATTAACCGTAGATTTTGGAAAACAGTCCTTACTCCATCCGTTATATGACGCTGGATAAAGCGTTGGATTTTTCTTGTTCGAATTCAGAATTTACAGTATCTTAGAGTGGTTGCCAATCAAAGGAAAATAGTCTACCCTGCTATTTGCCCATAATTTGAACTCGGTTCGCTGATTAAATTGTCCGTACTGCTAATCGTTAGGCCACCCGTACCTCGTGATTTATTCTCACTGCCATTATTGTTGTCATCGTCATCAATATTATTACTTTATATTTTACAGGGTTGTTCTACTGGGTGTCTCTTGTAGACAAATATCAGAACATTAAGAATTTCAGAATAATAAAGTTTGCTTTATTCTATGTGCGTACAACCTTACATGAAGTCAGTATTTGTGAGTCTAACAAAGCTGTTACTACTTTGATATGACAATTGCACGAATGAGATTAATCCACGTAAGCCGTAGCTCATGAATTACACTTGCATATTATATATGTAATGACATTTCCGCTAGTATCTGGTTGCTCTCTCTAGGAAGAAAGTGACTACGAGTCTTCTCAATACTCCAAAATTACCTCAGTAGTCTTACCAATTACAATACTGCGATTTTCTGAATATGTATCAGTTCTTTCGCAGAATTCCAGTTCGTTCAGTCATTTTGAAAAGATCTTCGAAACCATTCTAAACATTAAAATTATAATAGGTTCTACGAACACATTTACATTCCACATGTTCTCATTTATGTCATTTCTTAATTTACTATGCCTAGAAGTATCCTGCAGCCTGGCGTGAGGTATACACTCGTGGTTCAATTCCTTCTGTTGATCCCTGTTTTCATTCTTGCATAATTAATATTACACGTTTTTTCAGTTCCAAAATGGCCAATTTAGTAATTGAGCGGGGGTGGGGATATCAGTACGAGATATGGTACCTGGGAGACCGTGCACCCCCCCCCCTGAAGTTTACCAATTCGACTAATAAAATCTTTTCATCGTTTATATCTTCCGGCGGCGGCATTTATACCTAACCTGTACGTTATATATATATATATATATATATATATCGTATAGGTTAGGTATGTGTGTGTGTGTGTAGATATAGCGAGAGGGGGGGTAGAGATAGTCACCAATTTCCCACGCAGAAGAGAAACAGAGATAAAAGATGAACCAAGGAAGACAGGCAAGAATTTGGCTAACAAGTTAGTTTATATAAATGGACCGACTGGATTAGATTGATTCTTCACTTGACTAAACGGACAAATGGAGATGTTAATAAGTCCTGCGTTAGAAGAGCACTTGAGCGGTAAGCGCAGACTGCTTGCACGCTGGCCAATACCAAAGCACGTACTAATTGATATTTATTGTGTAAACGACCGGTGATGAAAATCGCGTTGCCGATATATTCTCTTGACGTCGGCGTCGTTTCCACGGCATTGACAGATCGCTTTTCTGGCCTTCAAGGAGCGATTTCTAAAGGGGAAATCTAGCGATCTGTGCAGACATAAAAGCGAGAAGGCCCTCCTAATAAACTTATATAATGGAGTCATTAATAATAATGTCGTCTGATGACGCTTCTGGCTTTTGAGTATTGCTGGGTTAAGATATGTGGACAATGCCCGGGTTTGATTATTCATCATCGCTTCAGTTCAAAGACTCCATAAGTGGTCTACAGTAATCAATAACCTCTTGCTATAGTGTCATTAGGAAACAAACGGTTATAGATTACTGTATTATGAGGAAAAATACCTATTCCTCATATCAATGAGTAGCCACATGCTTCCTCGTAGCCAACTGTTGGCTATTTTTAACCAAAGTTAGTTTAAAATCAACATGTTCATTTTCGTAAATGGTCAAACTATTGGCATTTTCTATAATAGTTGTGTCCGTACTTATGATGCAAAGTTGACTCACGAGTGCAAATGAATGTACGCCTTGAAATCATTGTCATTTGTGTATATTTCGAAATTACCAACCCTTTTATCATTCTCATATACTGTGAGATACGGGATATTGTGTAGGTCCATTGATATGTTGAGAGAATCTAGCCAATCATATTACAACTGTTGGAGAGAAACTTTTCATATCCCCTGAATTATTGTTTTATGGATATTACAAGCTTTATGCGAAGCATCTTACTGATATCGATTATAACACTCCATTTAGTTTGATCTTTTGTGTAGAGAATGGTCTTGCCATAAATTTGCTACCATTTCTCGGTGAAATAATAGACCAAATAACTGATCCTAGTAAGATTCTAAACTTTCAGCACTTTGGGTACCTATGCTATTCCTGTATCTGGTTCAGACACACCATTATGATGAAACACTATTTTCATTTAATCAGTATCTGTGAACTAGTAGTTATCAAGTTAATAAGAGGATAAGTATTTAAATCCAAACGAAGCTTGTTCAATTCTTTTAGGCCACAATCTCTTTTTCTTGGTTTTTATAGACCAACAGTAAAGGGTGTTTAATCAACTACTTTGATAAATCATAGTGGTTGTCATTTTATCGGATTAAATCCCAGCCTGGGGTCAAAGTAGATTAGTTAGACCAGACTGGCCTGCCTCGTGCTTGTGCTTAGAGATACTAGCACAGGACTTGTCCAGAAACTAACCAGCCATTCGATATGAACGACAAAAATAGCTTACCTAGAGTAATGGCACCATCGACCTCTGCAACATACTACCCTTGGGACCGCACACACTTATCCAAGCATCCATTCCATTTTTCAAAACAATCTGCAAGCTCCTCCTTCTGGATCGCTATCGAAAGTTAAAAACGGGGTCATTACGCAAGAAGAACCCTTTTCGTTGCAATCAATATAACACGCCATGCATTTAGTCTTGTTTTGTGGTTCTGAATGCTAACATTCTAGAAATAGATTGTTAAATGAAAAAGGTTGCTTTTCTCTTTTATTTGGACTCGATCAAGGAAAAGGCGTACTCACAGTGCTCTATGGAGAGTTGCCAAACTAGTAACTTAATTTTGATCGCCCCCGCTAGGAATTCTTAATGGCCCTGCAATCTTAGGCAATAAAAAAAACAGATGTTTTGCTTGTTCAAGTACGTATGAGCTGCACTGTCATATAAATAGATTATCGCTTATATATGCCTCTCTCATATAACTAGCTTAGATTGTTACTCTCTTGATCAGTATTGACAGGTGCTGGTATTTCTCTAAACACCAGAACCGCGTTCCCGCACACAGACGATCACATACAGGCGCTCAGACACACGCGCTCACACACGCACGCCACCCACCCACACATACAGAGCCTGGCAGCTTTTTCATCATATGCGTTGACAATGATACCCGTTCCAAACTGCGTTCGTTTCTTTATTCACATTTACGATTTGGGCCGCTCGTTTAGTAGTCGCTCACACCGACTCCGGGCAAATATAGGCTTTCACTAATAAGCGTCATTATAATTATCATATTCTGTCGATTGGATATACAATTATCCATAATTTGATCTCATATATCTATATATCTATCTATCTATCTATCTACCCAGGGAACGATACAACTAAACATGTACAAATAGTTACTTTACCAGGTCACAATAAGAGGGCACCGATGCTAATGCTCTTCCAGGTAATTCCTCACTGCTCTAAGATTGACGTCCATGGAGATCGACATCTCTTTATTTCTGATATAAGAGCGTGGCCTTGGTATTAAGCTCAACTCTAAGGGGAGACTGATCATCGGGACATTATGTTGATATACACCTCCACATTGAAAGGGCCTGTCAAACCTGAAAATGGAAATTGCGTTTTGCCTCAGGCTCAAATCCAAACGATTAGTACTGATTGGAAATACGCAAAAGTCGTTCCCACAAGTTGAGCTCACAATTCATTACGCATAGATGTGTCTCGTAACGCCGAAGAATGAGCTTCATGTATTAGACAGATGCTCACACCTTTTGTTACATGGACATGAGTGATTGAATTATTGACATTATTATTAGCTGCGTGGATTTTGAATTCCTTAAAGAACAATCGAAACGCATAGCATTACATCCACATATGTCTTTACATAATCTATTATATTAGTTGTCAAGTCAGGAGTCGGTTTTGTTTTCAGATTGTAATGCGTTTAAAGTGGCTGAGCATGTCAGACGTATATATTACGATTAGACTGTTTCATAAACAACGAAAGGAACTTCCAGAAATAAGGTTATCATTGTTGCTGTAATTAATACACACACAATGAATACGAAGGGGTGATTTTTTCATATTACCTAAAATAATATTATTGGAAATGATCAAAGGAAACGATACAAAGCCAATCGTGATTCGTTTACACGCATTCCGCCATCTAGCTTGGAGCAGACACATATTTCCGTCGAACCATGTGGAACACATCTTTCTTCACCTAAGAAAGAGTTAAACAGGTAACGTATTTGAAAGCATTTTTCTATGGGGTCTGGCAACTGTTCCTTTGTAAAATAAAAAAGACCCCCCCTCCCAACTTTGTTTAGGATGAGATTCCCTGATTTCTCACACTATCTAATAGACGACTAATAACACGGAATGGCATCCTGAGGTCAACACAGGTGAGGGAACAGATATCATTTCACAAAATAGCTGTACTCCCATCAGCTTTCATTAGTCTGATGAATGTCGTTAGACATGAAACACCGTGTTACTAGTCGTCTTTGAAAAAATATATTTCATTATTAGATATTATATAAGCCCCACCTTATAATGTTCATATTTCCAGGTGCTAAGCCCTCTTTGATTAAATATGATCAACAACACATAATTTATCCGACAATATTAGATTGAAATGATAATTCAGAAGACCTTGTTGTGTACAACTGGTATTTCTTAATTTATTTTGACGTTTCGCCGGTTCATTCTGGCTTCTTCAGAAAAGGTGATGGGGATACAAGAAAGTGACTGTTATATATAATCTATGTTTGGTTGTGGGCGGGTTTAGTGATTAATAATTAAATTAAGTGGATCGTTCGTAACCCGTAAACCGCGAGGCTTATTTAACGTACGAACCAAAGGAGAAATAAACAAATACCCTTACAGTTATTACCCACGGATTTCCCCCCTTTTCGTCTCAGCAATCGTTCGATTTTACGGGTTCGAGCTTTAGATACTGCACCATGTATTAGCTAGCTCATTACACAACAACTGCTGCGTCCTACGGAATGCTAAATTGTATAGATGTGTAACTTGACACAAATATAAACATATGATAGATGACACTGCTCTGTGCTGACTTATAAAGGTCAATTCATGATCAGGTCATTTGGTCATTTTCAAAAAAGGTCACTGTTAGGAATATATATATATATATATGTGTGTGTGTGTGTGTGTGTGTGTGTGTGTGTGCGACAGAAAGTGTTTATGCTTCAAAGGTTATGCATTAATTACAGACGTTCAAGTACATGTAAACATTCGGATCGATACGCAGAAGAGTAAAACAACGTCAAACTCACAATGTTGATACGTACTTGTTTACAAGATGCATATATCAAATGTTTGTTTTGATGAATCTTGCTACGGTTGAATGTTTTCTGATGATCTTTCCCCAGTATGTATTTCCAATCATATAATCACTCAATTGTATATCATATTTATTCATAGGCATTCAAAGACTGTACGCTAGTATAGAATATCCCCACGCTTGAAGTTACAGCCATTGATGCTTCCTTTGAAAAATCCGCTACTGCGGCATTTTGTTTCTTTGTTGCTTTTCTTTTTTCTTCGCCCCTCTTTTCACACATATCAAATACTGTAGAGGCGTTACTCCGATCAGAGTTCATTGCCGGGTCTACCCAGTTATCAATCATAATGCACCCACTGTTCAGCGTTTAGCCGTTTGACTTGACATCCAATCGTTCACTGCCAGACTGTCATAACTGCCCTAAGAAGCTCAGGGACTTTAACACGAATCTTTCTATGTTGGTCCCTTTAAACGACAGTACCTACAAACGCATTACGATATAGCGCTAACATTGACGTAGGATAATCTAGTATTGCTGATGAGCGGGAAAAAACATCTTCATAGGATTCGATCATCAATTAGAATGATAATGTTCGGGAAGCGTCAGCATTTATTCATTTCCATTCTATGCTCTCGTTGAAAGTACAAACATTTGTTTTTAGCTGTGATCCTTAAGTTGGAGTTTAACTACACTTTTGCAAACATGTTGCTGGTATTGTTGGACATGTTTCATCATATCTCATTTAGTCTTTACATTGAAAACCGTGGGTGCCGTGGATTCAAATAACGGACAAACTAAGAGCGTTACCGTTAGTAGAAAGGTAAATCTAACCATAGAAACTTATTCTTTATTTTACCCGATTGCCCAATGCCATATTTGCCGTTATTATGTTAATGTACTCTAATAGTATTGATAGTGGTAATAGTAGAGCTGGATTTGTAGTATATGAATCATTGTCAACCATTATTTGTTTCTGCTAGTATTTCGTTCATCTTAATAATAGTTGATTTTCATTTCAACTACTCTGGTCGTCAGTCTACGGCCATTACAACTGCTAATGGACGGGACATACTAGACAGGAAATAAAAACTAAAATTGATTTCACAATATTATCCTAGTTCTCATATTACATCTTAATTGTAATCGACGTTACTGCGAGTGCTCAACTCACAAGACCGGGGGAAAAGATTTAACAATTATTACGTCTTATACTCGTGGCAATATACTGATAGACCTCCACGTTAAAAGCCTAACCAACCGGATAATTACTGTAAATCCAGATACTACTACTTATTTGCAAGATGGTAGATTAGTTTAACAGAGACTGGCGAACTATTGAAGCACTTTCAGATTGAAGGGGCCAGTTTTTGAGAACAGCTGATAAGATTGGGGTATAAATAAAACTCCAAAATACCGTTTATTGAACAAACTTTGGTGCACTTGTTTCGTAATCCTTCAAATGGATTAGTCTCTTCCAATGCCTCCGATCAATGATCTGAAAGCTACACCAATATTAAAAGGCTCAATATCATATTAGGTCCCACGGATGTTTAACAGCTGAAGGGGATTATTTGTGTGTGTGCACACGGTTCCAAGATCGGAAACATATTTGACTGTTTACCAACAGGGTAGCTGTCGCTAGAGATGGCTTTCTCGACAAGACACAACATGAGGTAATGTATTTGTTTGCCCGTGGCTAATATAACGTTCACAAAACATGAACCACCATAGTTATATTGAGTCAGAAATGTTTGCATAAACTATTCCGATTATCTCCCGTCGCTGATACAACTACTGTACGGTGCGTCTTGAAAAATGAAGATTTGCTACGATTTGAAACTGAAAGTCCATTATAGAATACTGTCTAGGAGGTTAATCCTACATGCTATTACTACTGCCCCCTCTACTCAATGAGTGCCTCAATAACAAACAAGTAGAACATTGATGGAAGGAGAAGTAGACAAAAATGTACAAGAAGCAAAATTAGAATCCAAAACACTGTAAGAAGGAGGGTTATTTGATTAAGTAAAAGATGGATAAAGAAGGGGGTGTAATGGAAAATATAGGTGTTAAAGATGAAAATGAAGAAAGTGCATGCAGGAGAGAGATAGAGATAGAG
>VCCN01005774.1:6421349-6432758 GCA_006491835.1 Architeuthis dux
GGTTACCGGTGGCCAGTTGGGATAGGAACGTGGTCAGATTTGAAATCTGTGTCAAGCCGCCTACGTTACCAACTGGGGTATCATGTTATCAAAGAACCGTTGGGAATTTGAAAAGTGGGAGGAGTTATGACTATTAGATATATAAAGGCTAGATCGAAACAGTAAAGTCTCTTGGGGTCGCGACCGGAAACGTGTTCGCACTAGACGGCGTCCCCACCCGTCTCATGGTGGCGATGACTGCCCGTTAGAAGCAATGACCAACTCAATTAAACATATGTTGTTTACGACATGCAACAGAATTTCCGTACCTCGACGAAATCCGCAGACCAGCCCAGAAATTGACCTGCGTGGTACGGAAATAAAACTTCTTAAAATGTTAAGATCCGTGGATTTTGTCGTCTGTTCTCTCCACACACGCGGGAGAGTTTTCTTTGTCCGAAAATGAATTTCCCTCCACAAAGAAATTTGGCTCCCGTCGGCAGACCGGACAGAGACATCATCATCATCATCATCGCAGTCCGCATCCCTCGGAGGAAATGATCGTCTCTGCCTCTTTCTATCTCACCCTGAGATTCTCCGAAACTACTCTCTCTCTCTCACTCTCTGTCTCACTCTCTGTCTCACTCTCTGTCTCTGTCTATGTCTCTCTCTGTCTCTGTTTCTCTCTCTCAATATCTCTTTTCCCGACCAGAGAAGTACAGAAGTTTCGATCGCCCGTTATGCTACAACTCTCCCTTCCGAATCAGTGGACTGGAACATTTCAAACTGCGTTTCTACCAACCCCAATTTTAATCCTGAAAAATGTTTAAATCTTTGATCTGTTGGAACGCAAGAAAAAGTGGAGGAAAAAATAGTAAAAGTAAATAGTGTCGTACGCATCACAATGGGCTATATTGCTTAGAATTAAGCCCACTATTTGTAATTTGTGAGTTGTATTTATTCCATATGTCTTTCAAGAATGTCCTTAGATCAGAGTTATTAATGTTGTCAAAGTCGGCTTTCATGTTGAATGCATTCCATATATTTACTGGTTATTTCGTAGACCATCAGTTTTATCCTATGTAATTGTTGAATTCTGCTGCATTGTCTACTGCAAACACACACACACACACACACACACACACACACGCACGCATATATACATATATACATATATATATATATATGCGTGTGTGTTTCTGTGTGTGTCTGTGTGTATATATATATATTATATGTTGAGGAAAAGAAGTTCAAGGCAACCAGTTACACTTGTGTTTCATGCCTCAACGTATTCTTCAGACTGGTAACAGGGTATTTTGCAAACAGGGGGAACTGCTAGCCCGTAGCCTGGCCTAAAACTTGAGACAAAGGGAAGTCTTACCGATGATATCTATTTTTAGAAACGTCGTATCTAGGCTGTAGGCAGGCAGCCTCTCTTCTTCCTGTAGTGTATATCTATTCATCATTATATGTATTTTGATTACTATTTATTTTTAAAATATAATAATTTATTCGTATTTTTGTTTTTAATTATATTTTAATGGGACACATTGCTCCCATTACCAAAAATATTCCCCGTTATATGTATGTATTGTCTAAACAGATTTACAGTTTATATCCACTACTTTATAGGTTTTTCTTTTTATTTCGTGAAAAATCGTTTGTAGATCTATGGATTTTCTATCGGGTGATAATATATCAAATATACTTGTTAGTTCGTTATCCTTACGAGATGAATATTGGGCTATATCGAGTCTTACTAATATTCTCTCAACGTTTACCTATGCTTTTAGATATATTCCCATTTAATTGTTTGTAAATTTATTTTTATTTTTAAATGTATTTAACGTGTATATATGATATATGATGAATCTTAAACGAGAACATGTATCTATCTATGCATCTTTCGCCGTTATAAATATTTCAAGATATCTAAAGTTGGAAAATTTAGTTGAATTCGCACAGCATCAAATAAGCAAATGTAATATTAAACCTATTGCAACAGTCTATTGACCAGGAATTAACATCTTTCTTTTTCTCCACAGTATTGTAGCAGCACATGAGAAATGACAACTGATGCAAAGAACCGTGGTTGTAATACTATATTAAACTGTTCCCAACACCGACACGTTTGATATACTAGTGGTTTAGCTATAAATCTGGTGGAACTTATTGCCTGCAATGGATCCTGGAGAAAGGTATACCTGACGACCATTAATGACAACAACCCGAATGTGTTTGTGTTGCATAACATCACAAATGCGCAGCTTTGATTAATAGAAAGGGTGTCATCTACCAGCATGACAATGTACGGCCTCACTCAGAGAAATACGCTTCCAGGAAAAGTCATTAGACTAATAGGTTTTATCTAGCACGTTTGATTTATCATTTATTTCGATTACTGCAACATGTTTTTAATGACAGGACCTTCAGAAATAAGTAAGACGTCAATCCAGATCTCTTAAATTTCTTTCAATCAGAAATTCAAGAATGTTCTGGTAAGTGCTAATGACGGTAATTATGTTATTGATTAAGAAAATATGACTTGATTGATGTATATATCTTTGAGAAGGGGCATTAACATTCAGAGAAGTTTTTTCGGACGATTAAACGCCTTCTTATTTATGTTGTTAACACGATGTTACGGCCGAATCATTCTACGAGAACACTCAGATCCTACCCTATACATAGGGGGAAAGTACACCTGGGGGAGATCGTAGAATGTATGGCCGAAACGTCCTGTTAACAACAAAAACACGAAGAAGTTCAATCGTCCGAAATACCTTTTGGATGACTTGACATAGAGGGACCGCTTAATCGAATATCTCAAGCCAATTGTGCATTTTGTGATATGAGAATATCATTTGGCACACTTATAGCCAAAAGTATTCAAAAACAAATTTGGATATCGAGCCATCATGAATTTTCAATATGTTGCCCATGACAGCCATTTTAAAAATGGCTACCGGCGATAACTATTTTCTTATCAGTGATGGATATAATATGATATTGAGGACATAAGTAGTTGAATCATTTACCATTACATAGTTCTTGTGAATTGCCAGTTGGATAATACATGAAAGTTATCGAAAGTTCAAGGTGGTGGACCTGGCTGATATAAGGAGTATAATTGTAATAAAGTTGCGTAGACTAGTCTGACATAATCACACATTTGTATTATGCAGAACTAGAATTCAGATCTTTAGAATTGCATAGAAGCTTCCTTCTATCTCACATTCAAGACTCAAAATAAGTGATAACAATAACTACCCAAAGCTAGGGTCTATCTCGTGAATGTTTATTCAGCAGTCCCATCCACAGTAACATAACGGTGTGCTTTCTTTCACTTGCACTGCTTAACATAACCTTCTGTACATTTGCAGGAGTCTGGACTGGCCTGTATCTAGTAGGCATGTCCCAAATAATTAATAGTACCCATCAGATGTCTGACCAGCCCATCTACACGGTGATGGTAGTTCTGGCACAACACATCACCTCCTTAGTACACTGCTCTCTTACCATGCTCCTCTACTACAGCCTTTGTTTAAGGGATTGACTACACATTGTGCAGCTTCAGAAAGAGCCTCCTACTCGCCATGTCTATGTTTGTGCTTGTACAGGTTCGGGCACAGATCAGGACAGTAGCCATCTTTATAGTGGCCATTGCCCCATGTGGTATGTCATCTGGGGCAGAATATTGTTTCAACAGGGCATATGTAAGTTCTGGATAGACAGTCAATAAAGCCAACGCAGTCTTTTACCCTTGGCAAACAGAGCTTGAGGCTGTGTCAGAGCTCGTCAATTCATGGAACAGTGGAAGTGCACGTGCCTTCTCGGGGCCCACCTCTGGAGCAATTCCATGGGCTGCTAGTTATCGAACACTCCCCAGAACCTTGTTTAAAATGGCTGCTATGGACGCCATATTGCAAATTCCTGATTGCTCAATATCCAAACTTATTTGGAATGCCTTTGGCTGTAAGTGTACCAAATGATATGCTTTTATCACAAAATGCCCAATCATTTGCTTAGCGGCTCAAATTTATTATATTCGCATTCGTTTGCATGGCATTCTTGGAAATGCAACTTTACTCTTCCCACCACATTGTTGCACCTGCGTATTAATTGTCATTGCTTTTGAGGGAAAGTCCAATTTGTTTGTGCTGAAAGGAAATGAGGTAGTACAAATAAGAAGAATGATACGATGTGTAGCTCCCGAGAAAACAAAAGAGAGATATTTAGATTGGCAAGGAAAGGTGTTCTCATGAGAACGAACTTAGTATGAGATCTCTTCTTCCTTAGCTAATTAGGATAATGCTTCCCACATATTTTCCGGGGTGGAGGGGCATGAACTAAACATGTTTGTTTTTTCCTCAATGCAACAGAACTGATGTAGGGTATAATAATGAAAATACTTTATTTTAAACGTTTAAGTTTTAAATCCTTTAGCTTATTTGCAAGCATTATAATCCCACCACAGCGCTTCAACGATATATACATCCAAAATGTAGCCTAGTACAGAAACATAACAAAAGATTGTACTTCGCAAAAATCAGATATTGGCATTATCTGTGTTATGGTTCATAGGTCTTCGTTTGAATATTTAAAGGACCAATCACATTCGCCAATTACATCAGTAGTAGCTTCTACCCCTTTCATAGTGTGTTTAGCGGCCTGTTTTCTTTTATAACCGTTTGAAACCATCCTTCGCAAAATCCATGCCACACACTCTCTAGTTTTTCATATCCCATGTTTGTACAGCATTTCGTAGTCGGGATCAAAAACATAGCTTTAAAATTGTTATTCCTATTGACATATATGTTTATTGATTAGTCAGAACGTATTTTAATTGATTCCATTTCTGGAATGCTGGTGATATTCTAAATATCAGATAATTACTTGATGTTTGATCATTTTCTGTGTTAGTATGACTTGCGGTATGTTTATCACCTGATTCTTTATTATTCACATGTTTTATATCTTTATAATGTGTGCTCCTATCCCCATGATATTTAAACTTTCTTTAACGAAATGTTTCTTATTGAGATTAATGTAGGCATCGATGATACTTCTCCAGTATGGTTAAAAGCCAATGACTGTGTTATCTGTAGAACTTATAGATCCATACCTGGTAAAGGTTTCATCATATATTTTTACAGTATCTTCCAATTCATGGATATTCTGACATAACAATACTCAATAACATCGGCATACAGAAGCAAATGTAATCGTTCAGTGACAGTAAGACCAGGGAGTGGACGTTGTTCGCGACTAGAACAGTGATTAGAAATATTTCAGACCCGTGTTTGGATATGTCTCTACCTTCTCTGCGCAACGCAATATAACATCTAAGTATATGTTAAATATGATTGGTGATTCCACCCCTCCATGACAACACCCAGTAAATTTAAACATGTCTGTGTGTGTTTAATGGCTATTGTGGTGAAGTGCTTTGAGAACTTTGACTGTTATGGGGGATCGTAATCGTATTTCAAGGACCCAGGATGACATATGACGATCTATCCAGTCGTATGCAGCTCTTTCTCCGAACACATTCCCCCCGAACACATTTCTGTAGCTTTCCTCAAAACAAAGATGACACCTGGCGTTGATCTATTTTATCGAAACCAAATGACGCTGAGCTTGATATTGTGATCAGTTCTGTGTAGTAGGGTGTCACGGAAAGGTAATGTGTTCTGTGATTCTTTTTCATGTGTGAAGTTGATAGATGGTTCTACTGCGTTAAGTTGAGTGATTAACATGTGTATGTGTGTTTGTGTGTGTGTGTTAATGTGTGTGTGTGTATGTATGTGTGTGTGAGTGTGTGTGTGTGTTTGTGTGTGTGTATGTATGGGCAGGCGCACGCGTTTCTGTTGTGAAGGTTCGTATGGAACTGACCTATATATTCTTAAAGGATTTTCGTATTTCTATTAATGTTTTATTTTCATTACTCTTTTGACTGTAATGCGCACGCGATCAAACAATAAATAAAACGCAGCTTTAATAAATACAGAGATTCAGTACCACGTGACTGCATCTTGAAATACCTGGAATCGATGGAAAAGACGAAAAAAGGATACAATGACAGTATGTTTTTTTTAATTGCCGAATACAAAAGTGAGCTGTAATCAGAGTTCAATTTCCGATAGGCTCTGAATGGGTCTTCGTGATCAAGGAAGCGATAGAAAAAAATCGATTTAGAATATTCAATCGAAGTGAATCTTCTTAGAATATTGAACTTGTTTTCATGTAAGAATGGGTGTAGCATGCATGCGCATTTATGTACATCCTTGCAGATACACATTTACTTGAGACATGCTCTAGTATATTACTTAATGAAGAACAAGAATTAATTATTTATTTGGTGTTCATAAGTATTTGCTAATATTAATGGCAAATACTAGCAGTTTTAATTCATGTAAAGAAGACTTCGGAGACTTTGGAAATATTATTTTAAGTATATGTCTTCTCACTGTGAGTCTCTACGGTTTTATCTACACATATTTGGTTTCCTACAAGAAGAATGTAGCGGCACAACACGTTGTGCAACTAAAATTGCATTTCCTCCAAAGTAACATGCATAACTATTCCTAAAGAACAATAATGTTAATAACCAATTAGTTTTTCTCCTCAAAATAAAACACAACTTTCTTACCGCCTCACATTCAGTAGATTTAAGTCTATTTTAAATTTGTGTTCAATCAAAGTATTTTTCATCGTATTCCACTGAAGTCGTTCTGAGAGCCTCCTAATTAACTGTAAAAGCAGTACAATGAGGTAACCCATGGACTATTCTATTAGTGCCGACACCGATTTGGCTACCAACGATTTATCCATTTTTCAAATGTGTTTCAAATATATCTTTCGTACACAGTCACTTGCTAATAGGAAGTTACAACTATGTATCACTCTTATGACCCGATCATGTTGCTTCTATCTTTCAGAGACATTACACAATGTACTCCTCGCAAGACCCTGACACACTTCTCATCGCTATAATATCTATATGTGTCTATTTTTCTATTATATCTGTTCATAATTAAATGTCAAATGATGGGCTATTCTGTTCTGTGAATTTGACTATGCCAAAAGTAACTCAACCTAACACATGGATAATTAATCTAATACCCAGTACTACTTTGAATGAGACGGTGGAAACATTAGGTTATTGCCAACAAAGCGTGGTACCATTCGTTTGTACTAAATTTGGTTCGTACGCACTATTCAAATTCTCCGAAATCTTCATTTAACTTTTTGTAATATCCGTCTGCAGTTCTGAGATGGGGAATTATCGTTATTATACATTGATCTACTCGGACGAGGCTTAGTTGTTCTAATCAGAACGTTTCGGCCGTTGAACACTTCAGTCCCTTTCTGGATCATTTGTTTGTGCAGACAAAAAAGCAGTTTGAGGTCGCTACAATGGTTGGAACTGGGTACTATGAATATTTACTTGGTTTTGTAATAGAGGGCAACGTTCTGGATAAAACAAATGAGGAGACGAACCAAGGAAGAACAGTACACAGTTTATTTTCTTAAGAGAGATATATTAGTGAGATCGCCATTCGTCTGATTGCATTAAAGATCACTGCGGGCAACTAGAATGTCCTGATTTGGAAGTCAGGCTATTGTAATATGTGGTAGCGACGTGGTGTGTTGTCGGTGGAAAGAAATATGTAGTTGTGACTCCTTATTGGGATGTAGTTTTGGCGATGTTTGCTTGGTGCTACCTTGGTGAAGTTTACTACCGGTGTGCATACGGATTTATGGGTCCGATGTGGCTTAGACAGGTTTCATACAGAGTTCAGGACCGCTTTTGGTTGATCAGGTATTATTTATGGTTTCGTTTTCTGTTATTAATACCTACTGGAACCTTCTCTTTGGATCATATCTTATTTTTAAAATCCTTTGACTTTCCGTTTTCTAAAATTGAGACACTTGACACATCAGAATCTCAGCGAGTAGGCAGTATTTATTTCTGTTATTCACAATCTTGCCTTTTCTATCAACGGGCGATGAATACCAAGACGAATGTGAGTGAATACCAATATATTGACAGAGCCAATACATTTATTTAGTGTTGTGTTACTGCGTCAGGGAAATTTATGATCTTTCGTTGCCAGTCAAAAACCAACCGTGTCTCAAATAAGAATATAACTTCTCTCGAGTGTATACCAACCGCTTTCACCTTCCGGATACATTCCATTGCTCTATGGCACTCGTAAACTGAAGACAGCAATTAAAAAATGGCAGCACAGTCTGGGTTCTTCGGTTCTTTTTACATGACTCAACCGGCATTATTTGAATGAATAACGATGCTTTGAGCATAGAAATGCGTTGGCTTATTTATGTGATGCAAGACCGTAAGTCATTATTTGCGGGCATTGCTGGCCTGCTAAAGCACAAAAGATGTTGACAACTACGGTTCCGTCTACATTCATGGGTCTAAATACCGTCGGGCTCCATACCTAATGGTTAAATACATAACAATGATGAGAAATATGAGCATAAACTCTTCTTGTGCATATACGCTATTTGATTTGCAAAACTGATTATTACATATATGAGTGTGCGTTGCCTTATTTGCAAAAGAGTATTTATTCTACACGACAATATATTTAGTTTTCAACATAGCCTCCACCCGTTTCAGTCGCGAGAAGCCAAATATTGGCTTCAGAGGGGAAGGGGATCTGAATGATGCAATGTTTTGCCCCTCCAAAATCCTGCAAGAGATGTCAAGAATGACTCGCTAGGTCATTCTGAATGCAACGGTGAAAAGTTCACAAGTTCACTAACTTGCATATTGCGTAACCCCAATGGAGAGCGTGTGTTCACGCATACGCAGTAAGATAATCTCTAACTGGTTGCCAATTTTCATCAGGGGCGCCCTATCGGTTGTGGAGCTAATCCGGTATTTTCCGGATAGCCTCTTAGCTTAGTTCTGTGAATATCTAATTGAAAGTAAATGAGGAGAAGAATATCATGTTACCCCAACCTTTAAAATAGAAAGAACCGTAATGCCAAATTTAACATTTACATCCGAAATACTAGCCCTTTCCAACGCTGACCCTCTTTAAAAATAAATACTTAAGTCACTAAGCAAGCTATATACACATAAGAGAAAGTTTCATTTATTCGAATATGTGTTAGTTTATTTATTCGTGTATTATTGTTTGTGCAGTCCCATTTTTTCTCTTCTCCTCATTTACATTTTTAAAAGGACCTATTCAATGCGTGTATTAATGCTAAGTATCAAGAAATTACAACTCTTGCGTGAATGAAGAAGTTTGATAATTGATTAAGAGTATGGACATTGACGACAGGACCAGCTTAAATATACAGATAACAATACTAGATAGATGAGGGTAACAGCAAGAACGATAGATAGGGAGAGGTATACAGACAGAACATGAGTGGCGCAATACAATCTAATCGTGTTGACCATATGCCTAACTAAGCAAAATGATCAAACAACGAGAAAAGAAAGATACGGTGGAAAAACAGACAATTACGGCAACATACGGACATAAATTAAATAAGAATCGTATAAAACTGATCTACATATTTGGGGAGTTTAGGATATGAAAAGGATATGAGATTAGGAAAGAAAAGAACGCCAAAAACGGATAAATATAAATAAATGACATAATATTAAAAAAAGTATAAACGAAATCTGATGAAAAATGAAATTTCAGAAAGAAATAAAAGATAATGTTTCCGTCTTTAAAGAGAAAAAACACCTAGAAAGCCAACCATATAGACAAGATTTAGGGGAAAAAATGTTAACAACTCGTGCGTTTCGACATTTATAGTTCCGCAGACAGCAACCCCGTACATATCTGCTTATGTTCCAATTAAAAAAACAATCATCTTTGCAGATGGTTTCAGTCGGTCGGCCATAAAATCTGCCAGGAAGAAACCGGAAAAAGACGGGCGGGAAATAATGGACAGAACAAACAAAATGATTCGCCCCACAAATAAGTTTGCCATTTTTTACTTCTTCTTTCACCCCTACCTGCATCGGAGTTCTGGCTTTTCGTAAACATCCCTAGAGACGTCACACAAACGGCACGTAGTAAAGTCTGCTAAGTTGGCCATATTAATACACACGAGTTTTTTTCTGATCAACTGAGCGTAACGATAACTAAGTTACTGGAAAACAAAGAGAAGAACAGCGGAGAAAGTGTGAAAGATAAAAGGGCAAGGGGGGTTAGGCTTGTTCTGAGGGTCGATGATCGTTGTCTAGGAATTTTGTGGGTTTGTCCCGGAGGGCTTATTTCTGGTCCTGATCCAATAAGCGCTTGTCTTGCACAGACAATAGTAATAAAAAGGGGGGAAAAATGAAAGGCGAACGATTTTTCATTCGGTGGGTAAGAAAAAGAATATAACAAAGTGGCAGTTTTGTGTAGATAGTTCATACTCATATTATCTGGGATTTTATGAGAATATGAAATTATATACTGAGGTAGCTACGTCAGGACAGAGACCACACTATCGAGTACCCAGTAAAGATAAAACAGTAACAATCGTTCTAACAGACCAGCTCGCTAACCATATTACATAATGAGAAGAGAAATAAGGTTCAAAGATAATCCCATCAGAAGTAATGCTCTTCTACTCATCTGATTATTTTGGCCGATCACTGTATCCCTTTGTAGTTTACTGTGCAATAGGAACGTCAACTGACATTTCCAAGTGACTAGATCAATTCACTCTTAGAACAATTTTAAAAATAACATTATTTCCTGATCCTGATCGAAGCATCGGATTTGCTCAGAGAAACTGAATGCAAAATCATCTAACTTAACCAGGTACACATAAGTTGCATTACAACCACAGCACATTGTATTAGAGAATAAAGATGAGTCATATATATCATAGAGTCCATTGGAACACTCAAATGGAAATGGGCAGGCCATGTTGCAAGAATGTTAGACAACCGCTGGACATCACGGATCACAGAGATCATTGCGGCCGGCAGAGAATAAGATGGTGTGACGGTATAGGTTCAGGAGATACTGGCACCACGACATCCGCGATAGAGAGATTTGGCGGATCTTGGGGCAGGTCTATGTCCAACGACGGACGTTAAAATGCCGATGATGATTGTTTGGTTTCCTCTTTATTAACCAGAATTGGACCAGGATTGGTAAATGGTTGCGTGATTCCACACCATAGAGCGATATGCAGCGATGGAAGGACGGGTAAATATTTAGACACCCGATGGCTGGAGCTCAGAAATCACTATGGAAATGCCAGAAAGCGCTGTCATTTAAAAGGTCTCGATGTTATATTGTGTTACTATGAAAATGGGTGGCATTGAGAGGCGTTGAATGAAAGTAAATACTTTGGACACATAACATAACCAACCCCTTTGCATCGGTTGGAATTGGAACTTTGGCTAAATGCCAGATTAAAGAATACTATTTGATA
>VCCN01005774.1:6494143-6505527 GCA_006491835.1 Architeuthis dux
TGAGTTTTTATTGGTCCGTAACAAACAGTACAGTTGGTTTCACAATTAAGATTCTTTCAAATGGACGTAAATTATTTGATCAAAATAATTTGCGCTAGCCAAAGAGACGCGCACATTGAGAAAGACACTTGACCATGAGGTCCAGTGAATTCTAAATGATTTAGTACAGACGCTACAGGAGAGCTACGGTTTATTTAATACACGCGTCGCTCAGCTTGTGAGCGAGGCATTATCAAGGGACTATTAGCCTGTCTCCCGCTATCCTTAAACTCTTACACTTTCTTTTCTCTGTCTCCACTATTTCGGCGGTCGCCCAATATAATCGATCCTACGTGTCGCAGTGAGGAGTAAAACGTCAATCCACGATCTTTCAACCATATCTGTTATGTTGTCCTTTATACATACATGTACCAACATTATATAGCACAATAAGAAAATGGGAACCTAAAAAAATAATAAATAAGAACAAAGGAATCCAAATGAAAGTAAGAAAATGGAAGAAAATAAAACAAAACTGTGAAAGAAGGAAAGAGATAATGAATAAGGAAAACAGCCAAAGCAAAGAAAAACAACACAGAAGAAGGCAAGGGGAAAAGAGTAGTAGATGAAAAGGAAAAAATAAATGAGAGAAAATAGAAATGAGAAGGAACGGGCCAAATGAAGAGCAAAACGAAAGGAATGGGATATTTGAAAGAAAGAAAGACAGAAAGAAAGACGGAAAGTGAATATAAGAAGTAAACATAATGATTTTAAGTAAAAAGATAAAAAGGAAATATTAAATAAGGAAAATAAAGAAAAACAAAACGAAGTGAGAAAGTGTCTGAAAATGACAAAGGAAGAGAAAAGAAAGAAGGCGTAATTTCAATATGAAATTTCAAGTATAAACGAAAGATCCAATTAAAGTTTGATTGAAAGAAAGGAGGGAAAACCAGCCCAAAATATAGAAAGAAAGAAAGAAAGCGAGAAACAGTTGAGATGTCTGAAAAAAGTAACAAATGACACCAGAGGCAACAAACACTGCATCACGCCATGTTTCCTACATTCCTTACTAACAATGACAGTGGGAAATCAAGAAAAGTCTGCATTACTAAACATTTTCCGGGTGAACTTTCCCTGCTGATCTTAGAAATAATATTTCTGGCTATTTCAGTACGTTTGCCTCAGAGCGTATATAGAACGGAGAATATTGTTATGGAATCGTACATGAGTACCAATCGGCATCTATCTATCTATCTATATATCTATCTAACTAACTAACAGGGTAAGAAATGAAAGAGAACGCGAATAAACGAGAAATGAGATACGTGTTTAACAAAGCCACCTATCGCAGAAGCCCACATGAAGTGCCAATTAAAAAACAAGGTCATGATTGTCTTGATTTATTTGTGAATGTGCTGTTCTCTCGCTCTACTTTCTATTAGTCCATCTCTTTCGAACGATATCTCACTACAGTTCTGAAAAAAAGAATTTTCCTAAACTCATTTTGAGAACAAATACTGAGAGTAAGATATATTCCATATGTTTCTCATTTTTCACGAATGACAACCACAAATGGCATGCTCAATTTCCTCGAAGGATATTGATTCTACTGCACATTTCAATTGATGAAAAACACATAGATTGATACTTCGATATGTTTATTCACTTCATAATCATTACCGATGTCAGAAAAAGGTGTTCACTGAAGGTTTGATCATATAAGCATTTTCAACCCCAAGATGAAATGCTAGGTTTGTATTCATTGTGTATAGGTGAATTAGACTAGTTCTTTAATTGTGAAATGAAGCATTTCCATTGCTAACTTGTGATCAGTCTTTTATTTATCTTCTTGTCATGTGTTATCACTAACCCTTAATGAGAGTAACCTGAGACGGGACCAAGTACGCACCTTCCATTTCCCGGTTGTGATGACGAAAATACTGGTCAAATGTTGGTAATGGATCCATCTCTATTACTAGGTAGTAAACAAACAATATGGTACGCATATTCTGAGTAGAAAGGTATCGTAGCAATATAACTATAGATTAGGACACTGGTAATCGATCAATCTCCCGAGGCTGAATTGGTTAAGACATCATTATTGTAATATCTACTCCCAGAACAAGGCATGCAAGTTCAGGTCCCATAGGAAGCTACAATTGTATTTCAACTTCACGCCACTTACTTTAACGGTCAGAGGGTATATTGATCTAGAACCTTGCGATAAAAACCAACAATGAAATGAAGAAAACACAGGACATCTTTGGCAGACTAATAATTTAAGAACATGATGCCAGATTAACCCGTCTCAAAGTTTACATTGAGTGTGGCAGCATTGTTCTGCTAGTGGCGAGTGAGTATGAAGAAATAAGTTTGCCTTGGTAATTACTCACCTACATTCTGAACATCATGTATAGTTGAAATCCAAGCATTTACTTGAACTTGCAGAGTAGCCACTGAGGCTGAAGCAAAATGCGCAACTATGTCAGGCATCAAGATACTCGTCTATATCGATATATAAACACAGTTTGATAGATTAAATAACAAGCAAATAATCGTGAAAAAGACGTTATTGAATCAGATGGAGCTTATGCTGATCAATAAACCACGCGTGTTTACATGTTTAAGTTGCTTTTTATTTTTCTATTCATAAACTGCCATTTCATGTGGGACAACCTAATACGTGGAGACAAATTAACACATGCAGTATCTAAAGTGTTTATACATTCATTAGTGTCTAATCACATACGACATGCTATCTGAGCAGACATAACATAGATACATACACACAGACTCATTCATACATACACTCACATACATATATTTGATATAGATGTGTATATAGATTTTCAAATGAGCCTAGGCTCATTTGGAAATCTGAGTCAACAGTAAAACAGAGTTTAAACTGTGTATGAGCCCATGTTTTACCACATACGTATATTTCAGCTCTACCCCACTTTTATAATAACACAATGTGTGGTATTACATGTACATCTGTATATTTATTGACCATGAGATTATAAAAACAGACCAGTGAAGCTGGGGTATCTAGCTAGCTGTATATGTACATAGGCAGACATATACATTTGATTGATTGATTGGTAGTTAATGAGCAGACAGAGAGATATATGGCGTCGTAGATTTCATAAAATATTTGATCATGATGTCTACATCTTTCTGAGTATAATATGATAAACGGCAAATGTCTCACCATAATGTATTTTTATTTATCGAATTACCACAGATCAATTCATCCTTACAGTGTCCTGACTCAAATGCATTACTCACTCTTAGACATGTATGTACACATTAAATAACAACATACGTCAGAAGGCATTTATTATGTGAGGTCCTGCAGACAGAACCCGGCTGTTTTCCTACTTTGGCATACACTTATGCTAAGGATTTATAAAAGAAAGTTCGTTCAGTAGCAGAATACAAACTGAGCAACATCACCCAGTATTGTAAATTCTATTCCAACATGTATATTATGGTGTGCAGCCACTGTAAAGGGACTATTAGAAACCGTCAACTATAACTGTCAACATAGGTTTCATCAATTTTCAAGTTGGTCTGGTTGGCTGGCTGGCTAGCTCGTTGGCTAGCTTGCTGGTTGGCTGGATGGCTATGCATGTATCAGGCGTACAGGCCGCACCATTTACTCCTTATTATGTCTAGAAAACACGTTTTGTGTTTTTGTTTTGAATCCCCTCTGGTACGGTCTTTAGCAGGGGAGTGTTCAATTTGTAATGTGATGTTATAATAATGTATTCCCTTAGTTTGTGTGCGGCAGCATACACGCTTGAGTTTTGAAAATGCAAACTATTTAGTCGTCACTGCCCAAGAAAACGCCAGAAAAGTAACTTATTCATTGATCACCCCTCTTTCCAATTTGTTTAATTGATCACCCTCAACACAACATGCTGATAAAAGGCATTGCCAACGTGACGGTTTCTATTGAGTGACTAACCAGACCTGTTGATATTTCTTCTTTGATCCCACTTGTTTTTCTTTTCTTTGCCATGTTCACATTTAGTCAGAACTTACTATTATCATTAGCTTCATTTCAACTATATATTCTTTTCCGGTCTTCTTGGTTACCTGACCAAAATCTGACGCCCATAATCATTAAGCAACGACCCCACCCCAACCAAAACAAATAAAACAAAATAATTAAATTGCATTTCTTTTGCTCCGAATAAGACCAAATATTTCGGGTCGTTATCGTTAGTACCCAACACAGAACCGAAACACCCTAACTCTAACACCTAACCCGGAGGAATGGGATAACGAAACAAACATAACATACCCATTGGTAATGAACATTTTGGTTTAGTGGCTAAGATTATTTGCAGTATATTGCTATTCTTTTCTCATTCTAAACTGTTGACAGTACTGCTGTAGGTAATGCTGCAAAAATCTGACAACTCGTATTATCTAGAACCCATCTGAAAAGATATGCACGTTCATTCTCTCCTGTGATCTGGAACCCAACGGAAAAGATGTAAGCGTTGGGGTTTGAGTTAGGAATATGGTTTTCGTTTTTGTGGCTGGGATGACCCAGCACATTGTTTCTTTTTCGGCAACAAGTTTCAACTAATTTAACTCAAAGAATTAACATTTGCTGCGATTTAAGCAGTAAATGGAATTATTTGATTGTTTATGATCATGATTTAATCGTCGATTCAGTTTGCTTGCCGTTGTTTTTAATTTACTCCCTTAATTATTTTTAATTTGCTCGCTGAATTCTTTAAATTGTTCGACTTAGTTTTTTAATTTTCTAGCATTTATTTTGTATATAGTAGCCTTGTAGTTTTTGATTTCATTACTGTATTTTTTTTATTTTGCATGCTCTAAAAAGTGTAATTAACAGAAAGGGTGTAATATTTCCTCAAGATAACGCAAGACGATTTTACATTGTTTGACCAACCAAATACTATGACTGCTTGGCTAGGAAGTATTCACTCATCCGTTGTTCAGCAGATGATGCACGTTCGAATTGATCGGTGTCTCAGCATCAACATGATTGCAGAAAGGATCAATGATAAAGAGACATTTCTTGACGTGCAAGGGTGTACACAAAGTCATCTTTGACACCCTCTCGGCTGACACATCATTTCTTGCATACGAAAATCTAATTCACTCAAAATATAAAATTGATGTATTGCTCGATTTGTTAACTGACCATTCTACGACACGTGTGAAAAACATGTCTAGTCTAAGCGATACGTAAGAGCGAACTGGAGACGTAAGCAGATTGAAACTTTCAATGGATGTTTATGATTTCACATTGGTCAATGTATACTCCGTACTTCATATATATGTGTGTGTATATATATATATATATACGTGTGTACACTTTATTGAGGCACCTAGTGAGAATCGATATCCCGATAGATGCAAGTTGTTAGTCGAGATCAGTTTGCTAAGTGTCACTCTACCGCAGGCGTCCTACGTGAAAACATGTTTGCATCTCACTGTAGTTATAATAAATACAACAATACATTCTTTCGGTGAAAAGAAACAGTATGAATTGGGAATGAAGAATAAACCGTCCTAATTAAAACTCGCATTCCCTATCCTTGGGGAACTGTCTAAACGGGACAGCGCCTTACCAATCAGCCTATATCCTTCCCTGTGCGATTTTATTTCCATGCCATATTGTTTGTTTCCATCTATTTGTTTATGTTCACTTCGTAATTATGACCTTGCAAGATGCATACATCCACTTCCCCCGTGCTCTGCACTCACCAAACATCTATGGTCGCGTAGGAACGCACTGCATGTATTCCTGGTCTGCAGAAATACATGTGCTGAGCATTGCTCTTAGTCGGCAAAATATCTCGTCACTTGCAAATAGAAAAAATACGACGAAAAGACTGGATTAGTGACCACTTTGGCAAACCTCTCCCCCATAATCACCTATGGAAACCTTGCTGTTGAGTAAGGATTACAGAACTAGTCTTGCAGAACATTAGTGCTGTATTGAGAAAGACCATCGGTGGATATCAGACATTTGTACTCTTGCACATGGCTTAATAAATACTTTTGCCCAGGCTGTAACGACAAAAAAAAAGTTGTTACTCTCTTGGTCAAATATGACATGGTTTAATCAGGGATAGAAATCCACGTACGTATATTCTAAGCGAAAGTTACACAGACGGCCATACAAGCAAGTCTGTGGCGGTACGCATACATTAACATATTCATTTATCATCCCATGTATGAAGCTAATCGATTGATTTTCGGCCCTTAAATATAACCTTTTATTCAAACGATGTTCCTATCGATAATATAATCAAATGGATTTTATTGTTGCAGTCCTCAGTTTGTGCGGAGGTGTAATGTTAAAGGGACAATAATCACAGAACTGACAGGAAGAAAAATGACGGATGAAGTCGGGGTTAAACATTCGACTGTTCAATCGCAAATGTTTCTTGAAAAGTTGCTTCTTGTTGTTCTTCCTTTTTTAAATTTTCGGTTAAATGTTTCTTTTTTATTGTCTATCATTCCTTCTCCATATCCATCACCTTTCTTTCTCCTTCGATATTTTATCGTGTTCCTATGTTTTTCTATTATTTGTTCTACTAATGTTCTTCTACTTTCAACATTAATGTAAACTTGCTTATATAGTGGGGTCGCCTATCCAAATAGTTGTGCATTTTGTGATAACAGCATATAAGTTGGTACACTTATGGACAAAGGCATTCCAAAAGCATCGTGCATGGTTCTTGGTAATTGCCATTTCTATGATACATGCAAGTTATCGAAAATTCAAGATGGCTGCCATGGCTGGGAGGGAAATTCTAATTACAATAAAGTTGCGTAGACCCATCTGATATGGATGATCTCGGTGTCAAATCATACAATTTTTATGATGCAGAATTCGAATTCCGAAATTTAGAACTGCCCAGAAGCTTCCCCATATCTCGAAATTCAGACTCAAAATAAGTGATAACAACAACTTCCCAAAGCTAGTGTTTATCGCGGGAAAGTTTATTTAAAGTAACGGAAGGCTGTGCAGACTAAGGCAGATGTGTTGCAGTGCCTAACACCACACATCTTACATTTGCAGGAGACATGTTCATGGCTGGACTGGTCTTCATCTTGTAGGCATGTCCAGAAGGATCCATGGGTCCCCTCAGATGACTCTGACCAGCCCCATCTACATACTTCTCTTTGGCCGGCTGAACTAACTTTGTGGACGAATTGCCTGTCTGATAATTTAAATAATATTGTAAAACGTTCGTCGTCAAGAGAGAGAGAGAGAGACAGAGGGTGGAATAGAGAGAGATAGGCAGAGAGAGAAAACTCTGTTTGACAAATCCCTTGCATTCTAAACCGAGACCCGGCGAGCCGACCCGAAGGTCCCGACCCGACTCCTCCCTATTCAAAAGTCCTTTTATTGACTTGTTGACGTATCCTAAGCATCTTTCGAAATCACCTGATCTCTTTATCAAAATACGTATTTCGAAATATGTGGCGATAGACACGTCGCATTGCGTCATCCGCATCATTTTTTTTATCTGATGTGGAAATAAATTACCACGTCACCAAATTATCTGTAGATACCTAGAATTCTACTGTTATTGTCTCGTTAGTGTTTACATTACATTGAGATTTGACAACTTACACACATATCTGTGTCATCTAAAATCTGAAATACCCATGTACCCGTTAATATATACAAATGCGTGATCCGTTCGAATTTCAAATTAGCAGAGAATTGTATGTTTTTTTATTCTCTAAGACAAATTCTGGCTCATTCAAATACCTAGGTTTGTATGGTCGAATCCCAGGCTTTGGCTCTCTTGCTAGTAGATGACTTTTCCCACCCAGTCATGCCTATTCTTGTATTCCTTCTACTCAAGCTATATTTCCACAGTCCATATGTACCATTTTGCTATATCCTATCTATCGTGTCCTTATTATAGTAAGTTCTTATCGAACTGATCTTAGTAAGCATTAATAGGGATTCAATTTCTCACTCCAGATTTCCTTTTCATAATCATATCCAGACTGTTAAAGACTACTACAAGAAAGAATAACTACAAGAAAATTAAAAACTCAGATGAGCAATTTAATTAATTCAGCGAGAACATTAAAAGAAATAAAGCTAGTAAATTAAAAGCAACGGCAAGCGAACTGAATCAACGATTAACTCATGATCATGAATAATCAAATGTTAATTAGTTAAATTAGTTGAAACTTGTTGCCGAAAAAGAACCAACATGCTGGGTCAGTATTGTTAGTTACCACCACAAAAACGAAAACCATATTCCTAACTCAATCGCAGACCGGTACATCTTTTCCGTTGGCTTCCAGATCACAAGACTGTCCGTTGGAGAGAAAGAACAGACTTGCATATCTTTTCAGATGGGTTCTAGATAAGACGAATTGTCAGATTTTTGACGCATTACCCACAGCAGTACTATCAAAAGTTTCAAAAGAGAAAAAGAAGCAATGTACCGCAAAGTACTACCAACCAAACCAACATGTTCATTACCAATGGAAATAGATATGTTATGTTTGTTTCGTTACACCATTCCTCCGGGTTAACAGTTAGAGTTGGGTGTAGGTGTGTTGGTTCTGTGTTGGGTACTAACGATAAAGACCCGAAATTCGGCGAGAAAAGAATGCAATTTAACTTTTGGCTGTATTTATTAATCTTTGACAAATCTGTATATAATGAATATCACTATAACGAATTTATCTTATGAACAACATTTCACTAACAATGATAATTAGCATCCTTATTATTGTTATTACTGATTGTTCTCTTAGTGCTGCTGATTTAGCGTCGCATGAAGTTGGTGATAATGTTGCTGACCTACTGGACTTTCTATTGGTATTGTGTTGTTATAATTTCCGATAATGGTGTAATTACCATTAATATAATTGGTAATATTGCAGACATTATTCTATTATAAGTATTTCTCATGTCCTTTTTTTCTCTTTATAAGGCTGGTATTTCTTGCCAAGATTATTCTTAGTCGCTGGCCCTTTTTACACTTAAAGACTCTATTATTGTCATGCGGTCGTTTTGATCGTATAATTATACAATGTTTCCTTCTCAATGGCCACCTACTGATTATATTTTCCTGGATGTTATAGTCGGTACGATAGAATCAACATCAGGTCATAATTAGTTCATCATTAATATTGAATCAGTGGAATCCGCCCACTTATTAAAAATCGCTTTGTAATACTCTAAGTTGACCGAGATCATGTGATGAAGCCCTTAGCTTTGGCGTCTTTTTTTGCCATTCTTGACGCATATGTGTTTCGATCCTCCTTCTAATTGACAGGAAATCGGAACGAAGAAGAGATGCTTAGGACAAGATCATATCTTGCAAATTGTACTAAATAACTTTACTATGAGATTATCAACGCCAGTACGATCTTAGCTATGTTAATATTGTCAATTCTATTGTATCAACGGCTTCGTTGCTAGTTGTTCACGTCCCCTTTATTTGCCAACACCGTATTCCAAGTTTCTGAATTGAAGTACTTTCATTATTCTGCTAATCCCATGTTTTCGATTTCTTTTATTATTGTCTGCTTTTTAAGTCCGGATCCTTGCCGTTTCTTCCTGCTACTTTCTTCCCAATAGCTCTTAATCTGCAACTCCCGAAGGAACATGTTTTGTATCAAATTAGATCTCTTTAACGCCCACATTCCCTATTAAGAGACACAAAAACAAGACGCCGCACATATATTACTGTCATCGGGAATGGAAAGCACGTTGCTACGAAATACAACCCATTTTGTTCTTAGCGGTTGTATCAATAACAATACTACACGCGCTATCTGGGCTTCCAGAACAACATCCTAGTTGGAACTGATATGGATTCCATTACATGGTATAAGGCAGATTCAGGTGACTGTCCTTCAAAGTAGTTAATTGTTTTGGATACTGGATGAAGAGAGAGATAGGCATATAGAGAGAGGGGGAGACAGAGATTGGTTAGGGAGATAGATTGAGAGAGAGAGAAAGAGGTTGAGAGAGATTGTGAGAGAGAAACAGATTGAGAGAGATATTGAAAGATATATATTGAGAGAGTGAGAGAGAGAGAGAGCGAGAGAGAGAGAGGGGGTAGAGAGCGAGATTTGTGAGATAAGGCTAAGATGCCCTTTTTATTTTCAGAGTTATACGCAATCATTTTTGTGCCCGACTCCTGACTTTCTAATATTTTATCTGATAGTCTCCCTGTGAACTTGGAGCCCTGTTTCTGTCCTCAGACGAGTGATTGACTGATTGGGGGTTTGCAGCAGTGCTCTGATAACTGCCCTCTCATCACGATCCGACATCTTCTTGGGTCTACCACCCCTATTCCTGTCTTCATAACTATTTGTATCACGCAAAAACATTTCACAACTGTCTGACTTCGATTAATTTGCTCAGATATTGCCCATTGTGATAGAACCTGATGCTGAAGTTCAACAATCCTACTGCGTTCAGAATCCGAGAGAATTTGTCTCATTCCCATATTGCGTATACTTGACACAGTTTTAACAACAACAGAAGCTGATACATTGAAATCTGATCCCTTTATAACACGTCAATTGTTGAAGTTTAGCTGCTACGAAATTTTAATTAATAACTACTCAACTCATGATCACTGCTCAAGCTTTTTACTAGTGCACAGTGCTTGCAGAATGACCAAACTTATGATCACAAACGGTAATTAATTTATTCCAGATAATAAGGAAATCATTCAAAATGATATGTTGCACTGTGTTGTTAAAACGGATCCCGTTAAGCCGGGTATCAGATAAAACGTACAGAGTTAAGAGAGTGTTTGCTTCTGGAAGTATCCGCTAGATGGCTCACGCGCGTGTCGACTTCTTCCCCCATCCTTGAATGCCATTGTTGTGTTGATATTTGAGTCATTAGGCATTTTTCAGTGTATTATTTTACATTATGGCTTCAAGGCAGAGTGACCATCCAAACAAGAAATGTGTGACCCTATCTCTAACCCAGGAACTAGAACTAATAAGGAAGTTAGAGTCCGATTCTTCGGCGACGAGAGTTTGTGAGGAGTACACAAGTTGAAAAGCAAACGGTTTCGGACATACGCAAGTCTAAGGACAAACCCATTTGCCAATTAACCATCGTGAATCAGGCAGCGCAACAACCGAAACACTTGAATCATTCAGGATCAAGTGTATACTGGGGATGAAACTGGGTTGTATTGGCGCTCACTGCCCTGTAATACAAAAGCTGTTATGAGGTCTATACACATCTTCGTAAATTAAGTAACGAACGTTTTTCGTTGTTGTGTTGCCCGAATGCAGGCAGTATGCACCGTATAAGGTTAGTGGTGGTGGGAAGATCAGCATACCCGCGACTTCTGAAGGATATAATGCACCAGCTACCAGTGCATTATTACCATTCCAAGAAA
>VCCN01005774.1:6876860-6887677 GCA_006491835.1 Architeuthis dux
ATATATATATATATATGCTTTTCAAGTGTAAATTCAGAGGGCACCCTATGAGGAGCGAACTCACTACCGTTGACCAGCCCACCAGCCGATGTAAATGTCCATTCTAAATGTGAATCTTCATCCTTCATATGCATGCATACATCTATGCCACTATATGTAAAAGCAAGTATAGATATCGATCTCTAAACCAACCTATAGACGGAAAGATTGAAACACATACTGACATATACATTAATTATCAAAATGTGGACGGTGTTGAAAGTATTTCTTCAGAGCCTCAGAATTCAGTTCGTTTGATGTGGCTATCTGCCAGCAGGCATCAGCTACCTTTCAAAATCTCCTAAAAGAATGTTGTTACATACAATGAAAACCAACCGACTTAAATCTGTGCACGCCTTTTCTTCATGATCAACAACCAGAAATCTTACTTGAATCATCTTAATTATGCTATCAGAATCGACATCACCCGGGTGTACAACAGGGTGTGTTCGCTTTCAAGATTTTATTTTCAATGGATATCCAAGGTATAAAGTTATAACTAATGTGCAAACGTTACGGAAGTTTTTTTTCTTTCTTTTTTTGTATTTATTTATTTTATGTTATTTTTCGTTTTATTTAAAGCATGCCATTTGTATAGAAAAGCCGGGGGAAATAACATTACGTGCTGGTTTGAGAAATAAAAGAGATATACATTTTTTAAAATTGAATAGGAATGCAGGTAAATAGGAATGACGCTGATGATATTACACGCGACAATGATGATGATTATCATTATTGTGAGAGGTCATTCCAGAATTTAATTTGCCGGGAAAAACACAAAAGCTTAAAAACAACGAAAACATGCATTAGATGCAAGGAAACAATATTAGAAAAAAATGTAGAAGACATTAAAATGGTACAATGCCACAATTTTTGTTGAGATCAACCCATTGTAGTCTGCGGGACTAGTTTTCTAACTATAGCTTTATAGCATGTTGTAGATATTTACTTAGATTAGCTTAGGATTAGATTACAATCGTTGGGCATCCAGTGTGAAATTATCAATCAGCTGGTCCACCTAGCTTACTCTACCGCCAGATACCATGTGAATTGAGAAGAATGTGTAAAGTATTGCTATTATTAGTGGTCGCTAATGTGTATGTAGTAATGCCACTCTAATTGTACATTGCTCTAACTCAGAATTAAATTTACAAATACTATATATGACATCACAATACTGTCCTTCTCCACATTTAGGAAAGTTTACTTCGAACGAATTCAAGATGATTACACTTAACCGAAATGTAGATACAATTCTCAATTCTCAAGGAAGTGTGCAGAAGTATTTCTAATAAGAACGTCTCTAAAAAACCTTAGTCATCAATTGAAAATTCTCAGATGTTAAAATAGTTTACGAACACACAATGAAGTTTACTTGTTGCCTCATGTTCTAGAAGATTCCCTAGTTAACACAACATAATAACAGGTCTGGTTAGTCACTCAATAGAAACATATTTTGGCAGCGTGCCGTGTTATCAATTACAAAATTGGAAAAAGGGATGATCAATGAATATGTTACTTCTCTCGCCTTTTGTTAGGCAGTGATCACTAAAAATAGTCTGAATTCTCAAAGAACAAGCGGACACAAACAAAGGGATCAATTTAGCATAAACGTACATTGAAAACTGAGCCTATCTCTAAAAGAAATTATTTCGGCGGAATATAAAAAAAAAGAAAAGTCTTTTCTATACATAATAAGGTGTACAGTTTTAAATGTTCAGCCCTATAGCTCCATTGGTGCAGCATGTACACGTGATACACAATAGTATGCGCTAGTTTGTTTGAACTACAAGCTCCCAATCCATCTAGGCCACGAGATGAGACCTAGTTGTTGTACACAATGAGAAAAATAGCTGATGTAACCACATGGTGAAATTGAAAGGGAATGAAATAATTATATTAGTACTCTTACTATTCCCGAAATAAATATATTAATAGGGTTGACGAACGTATTCATAATCCTTCCGGCGCCATGAATAGTCAAACATATGTTTAAAAGAACAGTTAGGCATTCAGTGAATAAGTGAAGATGTGTACAATACGACGCCGGTAAAGCTGAATATTTGATAATAATTGCTGTCTTAATCTACCGCTATCTTCCCCAGATATATTCCGTGTAAAGATACACAGTATTTACTTTTCTTTCTTCTTTGTTTCATCCTGCATAATAACGGTATGTTGTCAGTGTATGCTTCCCTATCTACTCTAATACTCAGGGCACTATGATTAACCTTTTACTAGTAATTCTTACAACCTATTTCTGTTGATTATCATCGCTATTCGCAGACGGCCGTCATTCTACGTCCGTTGGTAAGCAGCTTGGATCGGAAATCAAGAAAACATCGCGATCATTCCCCATACAGCCTTATTCCCCTGATGTCACTCTCTACGGCTTTTCTTTTCATGTACATAACAAGGACATTCCCAATGCTAGCTTTGACACGACTGAGAAGAGCCAGCCCGAAGCTGTTTAAAACAATCACATTTGAAGATTTCCATGGTCAAACCATTTGGATCGCTGGACATATGCCAAAGGAGAATTATATGTGTCAGTTTAGGAATGTTCATGGTCAAATTTCACAAACTTATGGAATATAGATAGATATATAGCTCTAGTTCTCTGGTTTACTTCAGCAAGTTACTTCACCAGGAAGACTTTATATCGCCATATCCCCCTGTCGGCATCCCCTGTTGACCACTGGCGGTGGTCAATTCCACTAGAAATTAACGTATTTTATCAAATTGTTTCTTTATCTCTTCCATGGTCTCGGACCATGGTGTCCGCATGTTACTCAGGTCAGTGGCCAATTCACGGAACGTTGGTAAATGATAGTCTCCAATTCCCAACACATGGCCTGTCCAATATATATGTATTTTTGGCATTGGACATCTTGAGGGCGTCAGTATTCATAATGAAGTTACCCCCGTACCGATTGCAAATGCTACGGGGCTAACGCTAATAGAAGCACTCGTTGGTGATGCTGGTAGATGATACAGGATTCGGTGTCATAAGGTGGGGGGGGGGTTGCAACACGACGGCTTTGTAGACTTTTATGTTGGTGTTCCCATTTCTCCAGAAGTGCTAAACGGAATGTCCCTCCGACGCCGCTATTAAAGTGTTGAGTGCGTATGATTGCAGAGATGTACTGCCTATTTGACGGAAGTAATACAAAGTGGCTCAAAAGTCGCATAGCGTTGTGCCAGACATAGCCAACTCAAATAAAATCTCCTCTATAACTATTCAATTATTCAATTATGAACCACCTGTAAGTATTCAGCAACGTTACCTGTATCGTTACATTACTCTTGATTACTCTTCCTTATGAATACCTGTCGATGACAACTATCTAGTCACTCTACGGCTTGAGACATCAACTTCTGATTGATCCGCACGAGACTTTGCAGGTAATCTCCATTTCTCACTTAGAAGTCTTCACCAATGACATAAACCTTATGACAGTCACATTTCCGGGTGCCGGAACGCAATGGGTGTGTGACAGAGAACGTATTTTCGCTAACTCTAATTTAGGGAAAATGTTCAGGTATTTTATTCGTGAAAATGTGGTGCGTTGGCTTGGATGTCCTTCTATTTAATAACCAGTGGAGCGGTAGCCTTAGCAATCATCGATCACTAGTGGCTAAGTGGGAAGTAAGTGTCACTCGATTCAGTCAATATAGATTACTTTTGATGTGTTTCTGTAATGCACCAAGAGAGTGACTTTCCCTCAATTACCTCTAACGTACTTTCCTTTTAAAACATTTTACGTTCTTTCTATCTAACCTTCATTTTTGTTATCATTTTTATTTTCTCAAATCTTCAGGTTTTATTTATTTTCTACTTTAATTTCCCCCTCTCTCCCACTTACCCATTGTGATTATTTTTCGACGTTTTTTACATCCTAAATATTTTATTTTTATTTCCCTAACCTGTGAATTTTATTTTATTTTTCTCAATGTTTTCCTTTCCATTCTGTTCTAAGTCTTTTTTTCTATTTCATGCTTCACTACTTGGACACTGGATTTAATCTGGAGATTAAATTTGGCCAATTTGGTTTAGTATAAGATGTGTTATTCTCCGCTACACAATATGACATCGAACATCACATTTAATTGTCGTTTATGCTTTTACAAAACAGAATATCTAAAAAGATAATGTATGGGACAAAGGAAATGTTGGAGTATGTTTTTACCGTGAAGCATGAGCTTGTCATTATGGAATGTGTCACGGTTTTTCTTTACCAGTCCAATTTCAAATCGAATGGGAAAATCTCGTGTTTCTATTTTTGAATGCTAATTCTAGATATCGGCTAGTTTGTCTATCAGAACAAGCACTGATTTCGGAGCAGCAGTGATTGACTATGTTGCTTCTAAAATAGGAAAAATGATTGCTTCTCATCGATTAGCTGGTTACGATTATGATGTAGCACATAGACTTACGTTGAACTAACAATCAATATTGGGAAGGAATATTGAATATGTGTAAAGAAAGAGGCTCACTTGTAAACATAACTGCGTTGTTTGCAGTTTTATGTTGGTGTATAGATGCATTTACTCTTAGTGCAGACGTATGTTTGGTAGGAATGCCAAAAAAGAAATTGAACGATAACAGAAATGGAAAAACAATAACAGAAAGATACAAAGGAAATGTTAAAGGAAAGGTAGAATTAAAGTAAACGATAAAAAAAGAAAGAAGAAATACATTTGGAAACAGTGTAGAAGAATGAAAGAAAAGTATACAGACATCAATAAAAGAAAGAAAAAAAAACAACAGTATATTGGAAAGGAAAAAGAAATACGAGAAAAGAATAACGAAAGAATAGATCCGCCGTATGAACAACATCTTTTGGCAGCATGCCTTGAGGAGATCAATTAAAAACATAGCAATTGTTTTCGGCATTGATCGTTAAAAGAGTCTACATTTTCAAAAGACAAGCGGACACAAACTAGTGATCAATTTAGCATAAACTTACATTGCAGATTGGATCCCCCTCCCCCACACACAATAAAACCTATTTAGAGAGGGGGACATCATAAGGAGTATATGTTGAAAGGTTCAGCCTTCTAGCTCCATTGGTGCGGTCTGTACGAGTGATACATACATACATAGCCAGCCAGCCGGACCAACTTAAACACTGAATAAACCTATGTTGACAGTTTTTGTGATAGTTTTGGTTGACAGATTCTAATTAAAAAATATGATGTAAAAAGGAAAGAAAAGAAAGAAAGAAATACATTGGGAAATAGTGTAGAAGAATGAAACAAAAGAATAAAAAAGAAAAGAACGAAAAGTATATTGAAAGAGAAAGACAGACGAGAGAAAGGAATACTGAAATAGAAGAATGGTAGGAGGACATGTGCAGAAGAATAGAACAACATGAGGATAATTTATTGGGGAATAATAAGTGAAGAGTGAGAGAAAGGGGAACCAAAAAGAAAAACAACCAAAACAAAACTAAATATATAGAAATAATATGCGCCTCACTATGGAGCAGTGGTTCACAAACTTGTTTCGCAGACTAGTATTGCTGTAGTAAATTCAATCTTCACTTGATGTCCCGCACTTATGGCCTTGTATCAGACATAAGAGGATATTATTAAATAATATGGGCGCCTCACCGTGAAGCAACGGTTAGCGAGATCGTCTGATAAACTATTCCCACTTTAGTGAGTTCGATACACTACTGTGACCTGGCACCAGACTAAGCTAATAAGTAGGCGGAAAGAATAAAAGATGAAATATAAAGTACAAAGAATATACTGTAAAGGAATAATGAAACCACGGAAGATATTATTAAAAAAGGACTGATAGAAACGTGAGAACAAGATAAAGAAAAACAAAGGGAACACATAAAGGGAACAATCAAGAACACTAATTGGATAATAAAGCTAGGTAGAAAATATTGTATTCTTACATTACAAAGTCTTAAAAGTAATGTTACTTTCAGACATTCGGTTATTGATATTAAAGCATTGTGCCAACAACGTAGATGAAAGTTGACTACAAGATATACTCAGATTGAAAAGTAAACAAAAATGAATATGCATTGATTCTCTTTTTAATTAGTGCATTCCACATAATGAAATTATTCTATAACCCAAATGACAGCGTGTTCCTGGCGCAGCTCTTTTGAGTCATACTCGTAGATAGATTGAAAGAGACAGAAATAAGATGGGTCTGATGTACGTCTTCAGATGGAGATGAAACTTTCAAAATGTTCCAACTCTGCCAACTATTATTATCCTTAAGACCATTAGTAACCGTTAACAGATGTCAAAGATGGCACCATTTTACTTGCTTTGGAAAGAGCTAGAGATTAAATGTCTGCCTGAAAAAGACAGAAATGTCATGGGATTTGATCTGTTCTCAACGAATCGAGGCTGTCAGAGCCATAAGTATGAGTGATTTTATCACAAGATTTAAAGTTCTGATGTCTAAATCGATTGGCAGGGTGATATATGTATGGTATTGTTCATATGTACAAATAGATGTATAAATAGACTGAGTGGTATATAGAAAAATGTGTTCTTGTAGACATTGCAAGCATACACATATATTAATTGTACCATTGAGAGTGTTCTTGGGAAAACCTTCGAATCCTGTTTTGACTATGACTCGAAAATCGACTTCTTATATCAAACGGCAATATCTACGAAGTCCCACTGAATGGATTAATAGATATATCCTTGATGGAAACAACCTGAGAGATAAATACATATTCATAAGGTTTACCTTTTGTCTACATCTCTTTAGCAAATATCAGTTTTGTCTAACTCATTTTGGTCTTAAATCACTTTTATCCTCACACCAGTTCTCAATTAATTTCAATGACATTTTATCGAATGGTGGTCCATTGGCTAAGGAGAAATTGGGGTGGATCCAAGCATTTATTTTTGATTGGGAAGAATTTTAATAAATAAATATCTCTCGATCGAAAAGATCCCTGGATTCACCCAAAATGTCATCAATTCTCCCTTAGCACATGGCCAACTATTCGACAAAATTGAAATTCATTGAGAACTCTTTGAGACATTGTTGGGACAGAAGTGATTTTTAGACCATAGTGATTTAGACAAAACTGATAGTTGCTAGAGTGATTTACACGAAAGTAGTGTATCTCATTTATAGTATGTAGGTATTTTACAAGGCAAATACTTAATGTTTTAAAGGCATGTATACTGAGTTGCACCAAACTTTCATATGTATAGTGCCTACCTGCCTAAAAATCAATATATCGAAATCTAACGCCACAAGTAAATACACAACTCACTCATTCACCATGCATGCCAATAGATACACAGGAGGGTCACTGATATCATTTATTCCAATACATTCGAAATTATTTTAACCATGGTCAGCCAATTGATGCTCCAAGGCAATGATAACATTAAGGCAATAGGCTGATTAACATGTTCTTATATGCAAATGCATACGTATAACCTACTATACTTGTTATATACTTTTTATAGAGAGATTAACTTTCTCTGATAGCAGTCCCAGCGGGATAGACATCTGGAATGCATATGAATGTATGGTTTTATCACTTTTTGATTCTGGCTTTCTTTGTTTGTGTATTTTCCAGCAGCCATAACACTCAGAAAGGCAGGTGTTTAATTCTAATATCAACATGTTTAACCCTTTATAGGGCACCCCTAAACATATTTTAGATATCAGAACAACATTTGTGTATGTTAAACTAGACCTAATTACAAGTTGCAAGATTTCTGAAATATCTCTGATCATATATGGTTCCCCGCCCAAAAAATAACCAAAAATGGAAAATATGAAAGAGTTAGAAATTAAAGTAGTAAGTTAAATAAAACATAGCATTAAAGAATAACATACAATATAATGAATATATACACAGAATTGATATGAACAATAACAATAACACGGGTTGATATTAAAATGCTATTGTGCGGGCTAATTTAATAGGGTGGTATGCCTCAAAACAGTTTCTGTCTATGTTTAAGCACAAGTGTACTTTGCAAAGCTTGCAGAGCACATTGGTGCGGACTATGTTATTTTTGTGGCTACACTATTTGCATGTGGCCGAGCGGTCCCCGGGTGATCATATCTAGTCATTTGTAGGTGAATATAACAAATAGGGCAAACCTTTTGAATTTACAGAGCATTACATCTATGCGTACATTTTCATTGTTGTTTTAATGTTCCGAGCCATGTCCCGACAACTGTTACCGAACATGTCTGCTCAACATAGGTTCATTACTGTGTAATATATATTCGCTACCGATTTTAGTCGTGATACAAAAAGAAATCGAACGCATATGTACATATGTGAATTTCAGACTAGAATAACGACTGTGCCTGCTTTTTACTCCGATTTCATATCTCGAAGTAAGCAGCTTATTTCTATCCGTATGTGTTATTATTTGCAATTTCTCTTCCAGGCATTTAAGGTAGTGCATGTTTTTGTCCGTTTTATTATTGTCCAAGTAACCATGGGTGTCTTATTCTTATCCTTCAACATCCAGTACTAAGTTGAGAGCGCAGTGTCTATCTTTCTATGTGTGTTTTTGAAAGATGATTTGTGATTTGCTAGTCTGGTTTTAAATTCTAGTTTCGTTAGTCCGAAATAAATTTCCTCCTGTTTCGTGTTTTCTAGTGTTGATATTTTAGCTCTGTAGACTACATCTCTGGTGAGACATCTATTATTCACTACACATTCGTTTGTGTTTCTACAATTACATTTCTTTTCAGTTATAGTGTTCTATATTATGCATGCAAAAGTATCCCAGTTTTCTGTTATTGATATTTAGTATTTCATGAAATTTATTTTTCCTGGGGAAGTGTTTTTTAACTAGTTCTATAAATCCTTTACCTACATTCGTTTTCACATTTGTATTGAAAGGGGGAATGAACAATAGTATTTCCCTGCTTCTGTCATTCCTGTTTTTTTTTAATTCCATTATTATTATTCCAATTTTTTCTATTTTTTTACAGTTATACTTTAGTTCAAAATTCTTGCATACACTATTTTGTAGCGCTTTTTGATATTGTGCGATGTATTTATTAAAAACCTTCCTGTTAGAAGAGTTGCTAGTTAGTTGTTATTTATAGAGTTGGGTTTCTCTTTTATTATTAATGGTGGATGGTTTGATTTTATATTAACTTATACTGGCTTCTTGTTGGACTGAGTATTTTTCATATGTGTTGTTATTTAAATCTAGGGTTACGTCTAAACAAATTTAAAATTAGCCTTGCTTTCTATTTTTAGTCCTATTTGTTTGGGTGTTTAGTTATTTCTTTTTTTAATTTCATCTACTTTTTTCCCGGTCATATTCTTAACTACTAGTAAACCATTATCCCTGTATATGCCTATGCCATTGATGTTTATGTCCTTACCATTGGTTAGGTTATATAATATGTATAACCCCACGAGGTCGGATAGTGGGCACTATCATATGCGCCATCAAATTGCTACATCAAATTCAAGGCTATCTCTTTTCACCCATTGCATGTTATTGGTGTAAAGTATTGTTCTTCTGCTGTGCATTATAGTTTTTATGCCAGATTTTGTTATTTCTTTCATGTATCTGCTATTAACAATGCGTTTCTAACAGTCTGTTTCGTAATCGATGTATAACAATCAATAATGCTAAATTGAACAAAACCGGCTCTGTCCTTACCTTCAATCTTTTTAAACCAATTTAGTGCATCCGTGGTATTACTCAATTGGTTTAGTCCGTAAGGCTGTTTTACATTCATATTTATATTTTCTAATATGTTCTTGCTAATTCTACCCACTTCTGATTTGGTTGGGTTGATCAGTCTGGTTGTCGGTAAAAATTAAAAGAAAAAAAAACTAGAATAATATTAAATAAATAATTAACAAAATGAAAACTAGACTAAGGATATAAATAATAACTAATAACAAAACATAAACAGAATATTGAAATACTATGAAGAATAACTAGATTAATGACGAGGGTTAATAATGTAAAAATAAGAGAGTCGACTAAGATCAACCAAAACGGCAATAAAACTGTCCAACATCCCACATTGAAAGCAGTGACCACATAAAAAAACACACTTGAAAAAATAGAACGCCCACAAAAGGAACAACACACCGATTGGACAACATGAAACATCCACTTATGGACATAAACAACTTTCACCATTAATAATGTAACTATGTAAGACATTAACTAAACAATAGTAATTGTTCATCTGGAGATCGAATGCTCGTGAAACCAACTGTACAGCTTGTAATGAATCAATACATATGTTTCTACAATATGTGCTATACTAACGTATTGAGCCGTCTTCGGTTGGAGACATAGGTCTATTACTATATGTATGCAGATTTGTGACGCATACTTGTAACCCCTTACTTTATGTATATATAATATGTTATTCTCATCTAGCAGACACAACTTAACAAACCACCTCTATACTTTACTGTTCCCCCTGCCTGCATTTATTCCTGGCCACTTGTTCTCACCCTCTGTTCCCCTCCTCTAAATCGGGATGTGCTGATAATTGGGTACAGAATGTTTACAGATTAAATTCCGCAAAGTAGCCATTTGGATTTATTCTCAAGAAGGTTCAAACTGGTCGATTTCTTCCCTTGGCTATCATGATTTTCTATTTTGATAGTGAATAGGATAGCGGTCAAGTACCTTACTTGTAACTATATGTATATATATACATATATACTTCGTGATGATAGCCAAATGTTGAGTGAAGAATGGTAAATTGGACAATCCACTCTCACCAAATTGGCTGTTGTATCAATTGTCAGATTCGTCATATTCGT
>VCCN01005774.1:6895704-6907340 GCA_006491835.1 Architeuthis dux
TTGCGTGAATAGCTGTGCTAGTCCTGTGTGCAAGATTTCTCCGGCATCTTCTAAGAGGTATGTCGTTATGCCATCCTCGCCTGGGGCTTTTCCGATTTTCATATTTCGTAGTGCAGATACTATTTCTTCTAACTTTATGTCTGAGATATCGCTAGTATCTATAGGATTATTTGTTTCTGGTATGTTTAATTTTGAGGCGTACACATCTTCATAGTATTCTTCCGTTATTTTTGTCAATTTATCTCTATTTTTGATAATGTTGCCATGTTTATCCTTTAATGCAAGCATCTGTTGCTTGCCGGTATGGTTTGCAGATAGAGCGTGTTTTAAACTATTTCCCTTTCTGATAGCCTCTACTAGTCTTTTCGTGGTTTTCTTTATTTTTTTTCTCGTTCTCTTATTTATTCATTTGTTAGATTTTGCTTTCTTGTTTTCGTCTTCTTTAGTTTCTATCTCCATATTTCTTCTCTGTTTAATTAGTTTTAATGTTGCTTTAGAGTATTTCACTGCTTTAATGTATTCATTTAAATTGCCTACCATCTCTGCTGCTTCCTTAATTATATTTGTCAGGCGATTACCAGTTTCCGCTATGTCACTTTCTGTATTCCACAAGGCCTGGAATCTGTTCTCTATCGCTACTCTGAAGTTGCTGATGGTCTCTATCTCTATCTTATTTGGCATCTCTTCTGAAAAATCATTTTATTCCCTTCAGTTTGAAAGTTGAATTTAGTTCTGCACGCTACCATTCCATGATCACTTCCTATGTCTACTTTATTTATAACGGTAACGTCTCTAATGCTATCGATCTTGTCAGTTAGCAGGCACACCAAGCAATGTGGTTGGACCTTTAGTAGGCGATTATCCAACAGGAACGCTACGATATTTGTATGGTTGTGCTGTTATATTGGATTTGGGAAGGTGGTGGCTAATTTAGCTCAGCCGTTGCAAGTATTGCTGGTGAGCATTCAGGTTGGTGCCACCTTATTAGGTATATTCGGTGGGTCCCTATATATCTACAGGGGTTTTCTATGGTCCACACCGTCTCAGACGGTACCCCATATATCTTTGGAGCTTTCCTCATCCGTCACATGGGGACGTACAGGGTAGCACAGAGATCCTGCCCCCTCCACTTTCTGTTTGTGTGATTGTTGACTTGAAAGGGACATTGTTGGGGGTTCTACTATTATGAGTTTGTTATTTTCGTGGGGAGGGGGGTTCTAGTTTTTTTTTTAATTTGTTCATTTCGCCGCCTTATTTTTTTAAGTATTGACTTAAAAGAGTCCACATATTTATTTTATTTCCTGGGCGAGAAATAAAATGCGATGCAATTTACAAAATAAAGAATACAATGTGGATGTTTTAGTTTTAGTGTTAACCCATTTGCTACGCTAGTTATTTTTTTTTCGTTTCTTTTTCCTACTTACATTTATCGGTAAAGGAAAGGGTTTACTTAATTTTCGATTTGGGCGAGTTCACATATTTCATATCTGACAGTTTGAAAGTATGTGGCCTATCTTTTTATGCCGAACGTGTGAGCTGATATTCAGAGATGGGTGGTATGAGAGATATGGCTAATAGGTCAGGTCATTTCTAACAAAATAAAGAATACAATCAGATATGTCTGTGTGGGGGGGGGTCGTATGTGTGTAACTCCTTGAATAGTTTCTCCTTAGACGAATACAGAGGGAGAGTATAATGCCAATATATTTACAATTGTGTATGCAGGGTTGATTTGCAGTTCGTCAACACCGCTTTCCCTTAATTCCTCGGATTAGTCTTTGTAAACATGTCTTTTTAAATGAGCCTTTCGCTTTTCGTCGCATGTGTATTTCTCTATGCTTGCGAATGTAAGAAGTACTGAATGTTTAAATCCGACATGTACACTCTGCGATGACATGCTTTGAATGCGAATGGATTTGCTAATCTTTCGTATGTAATCTTTGTTTGATAAGCATATATACCCAAAGGATGTTTCTGTGGATGATGCAATCCATTGTACATATATGTCATGATCGTGTTAGGGATGGTTACTCACTGGGAAGAAACATCGTGTCAGTTCAAATTAGACCAAGCCCTCTCACCACAACATAGTTGTTATTCTTTAATTTCCTTTTTTTCCTTTCTTCCTTTTTTTGTCATTGAGTTTTCTTTATATTTTGAGAGTTCTTGGTATGTATACTTTTGCTGATTGGAAAGGGGAAATAGATAAAATAAATAAACGGATGAATAGTAATATATACATGGGATATAATAATAAGAATAAATAATAATAAATAAACATGTCAAGAAAAAGAATGAATCAATGACCGTACGAAGTATTGGAAGACAGAAAGAAAGAATGAAAGGCAGAATGAAAGAAGAAAGGAGCAAGGGAGAGAACGAAAAGACATATAAGATAAACGAAAGAATGAATGATTCTACGAAACACTGAAAGAAAGAAAGACAAGAGGAGCGAATGAATGTATTGCAAATAAAGAAAACGTAAGCTTAAAATAAGATAATGGAGTAAATGAAATGGAAACGACAAAAAATGAACGAAGAAATAAAAGAGAAAGAGTGAAGGGTGAATGTTTTGTATGCTTTGTATAACCTCTTTTCTGCTGACATGGGTCGTCGTGGGTTGCTCATTTGCGGGAGGGAAATCGTGAACTTGAGAAAGAAAGAAGGACTCGAATGAGACATATTTATATTTCATAGCTTACATTTTTGTCGGCCGGTGGATGCAGAGTGGGAGAGAGATAAAGAGAACCGCCAGTCTGTCCCCAACAGGGACAGCGGTCTGGTGCCTTAGGCGATCTGCTTCTCTGCTGCGCCCTAAGTTTTCTGTCTTCTTTCCGGGTCTGCTCTGTGTTCGCGTCTGCTTTATAGGTTTCTAGAACGCCACGCAGGTTTCATTTCCGCTTTTCACATCCTGTTTGTTGGACACCCACACATATACTTATTTCCTAATGTGACCGGGTCACTTACATTTCCACACAGGTGTTTGACCCCGGAACAACCTTTCCGTGGCAGTATATCATAACAAATGAAGATTATTGGACATAAAATGATAGAAGGATAGAAAGACCAATATAATGAATATAGAAAATTAATAATGGGAGGAGAAATAAAGAGGTTGATGGAAAAAAAACAGACGTATGCACCAAGAACGAAAGAGGATGAAGGTTAAAGGATAGAAAGAAAGTTGAAGAATGTGACACAATGATGAAGATGATAGAAACTAATTAAGATGAAAAGCAATATTGACATCAAAATAAAAAAGAAAGAAAAATAACGGAATAATAAAGTAGGGTAAGAAGAAAGATAGAGAAAAAAGGAAAAATGCTCGGAGAAGGTGGACGCAAACGAAAAACATGAAGAAAGAAAGATGGAGGGCAAGGTTAGGGTTTATTTCTGCAGATGTTATATTATAATTAGCTAACGTAGATCACACTTATTATAGGGGATCATCAGCTGTCTTCCATGAACCTGTTCCAGGGAATGAGACAGTACAGCTGTGTGTTATCATGGATTCCCCCAGCCGTGTAGATCTGCACACAACTGTCCACCTATGTGTACTTGTGTGTCTAAGTATGTACGCATCCATTTGTACGTGTCTAGGTATGTACGTAAAGAAGTGTGAAACGTATATAGAAAAAATATTTTAAAAATATATAACAATCACATACACACCCTATACACATACACATACATACCCATATCCATATACATACACGCACGCACACACACACATATATATGTGTGTGTGTGTGTGTGCGTGTATGTATATGCATATGGATATGTATGTGTAACGTTTCTGTTATGAATCCTTCGAAAGTGTATGTCCCTATACAACAACATTACTGTGGCTACATTCATAGTTATGCGTCTTTCTTTGAGTAATCCATCAAAATTGATAATAAGTGTCTTAATACTACAACATTTGTCAACATTATCACTATTAAACTTATCATGTTTGTCTATAATAATAAAAGTAATAACATTCACCGTGGTTATTAAAATAATACTTATAATTGCAATTATATCAATAGTGATGTATTCATAAATGTTAACGTTACTACTCCCATATACACAATAGTAATAGCAATATTAATGAGTTCTTCGTCATGAAACAAAGGTTAGTAATCTAGTCTGGTTGGGGGCTGTTCGGGACAGATTCATTAACCATTTGTCTTGCAGATTGCTATACACTTCCTTAATTACCGAAATATTCATCCAAATTATGTCTGTTTACGAATAAAAGAAGAGCAAACGGGAATCACTGTACTCCTGCTGACCTTCGGGGCTCCTATATAACATCAAGATTGCCTTCCAACATGCATTATTATGTGTATGAATATTCCAGTTTATAAGGACCTTTAGGACCCATCCAAATGCTTTAAGTTTAAGTTTTATTGAACAATACACCACCACTGTGGATTTGTCTCAGGTTAATTTCTATTCTTTAAGAAAGGCGATAAGTAAACTAATTCCAGTCTCGAACTTCAAAGTTGACTTATATATCACGTAAAATAGCTAAATAAAACCAACTACATGATATGCATTTTCATCTTCATTTTCATCTTCTGGCAGAATTGTATGTTTATCTAAATCTTTCAATAAAATGCACATAGTAAGGGCGTGTTAAATCGCCTGTCAACTGTGAATAGAGCATCGTGGCAAACTTTAACTTGTCTATATAAGTCTCTATGTTTAAAACCTTCCATTGATTTCGAATTCGCGACAAAACACTTCTACAATTCATATCAGGAAGCTTCGCGGTTATGGAGAAACTCGTATTCGTACGATTCTGTATATACGCACGTGGGGATGATGTGATAATATAGCTCATAATCTATCATTTTAATTAACAGTCAACTATGTAATTATGACAGCGCTGATTAACTTGAATATAATTATAATTCTCTTTGACTTCGAAATCAATGGTTTCATGTATATGTGCTAAATCGGGTTTGATTAATTAATTCTAAATAAGTAAGCGAATTCCATTATGTACCTGACAGTTTTAGTGGGTTTGTTAGAGAGAATGGAGACATTTGATAATAAATATAATAATACATCCGGACATCTGTATTTATATATACTTTCCAGACGACAGCGTCATTAAGATCAGCAAGAATACTGAGGAGAGTATTGAAGTAGTATATAGATTTGCTGTCACTTGGTCTCAAACGAGAGCCACCAAATATTATCGCGAAAACTGAACGAGTACTACATAATAATAATGCAACATACTATAAATATATGCAGCAAATTGCTTCAAAAGGAGTAAAAGAGATACAACTGGGATGGAAATCGGATTCATCAGAAACTGTGAAAGAAACTTGGGTGTGACCGAGTACAAAGATAGTATGAACACAGCCGATAATATCCTTGATAATACAACGAATAGAATACTCTTGGACTAATATGTTCATACAGACCACTGCTTCCAGGCAAGGAGACAGGGCTTATTTGTTGTGAACATATATGCTATCAGATTGTAAGTATATCTGCTCCAGTGGACTAGTGGGTGATGGCTGTGCCTGTAATTGTCGCACTAGCAAATGCCACAACAGTCCTAGTGAAGACAGTGGGGGGGACAGGAAATCAGAAGAAGAATTGTGACTATCCAAACATTGGCACTGTCCAGTTCCTCTTGGATATTACTTGATATTTGAGGATATATGATGTCACTTGATCTGAAAGGACAACCACAATATACATCGGGAGCATAAAAAAACAAAAACAAATCTAAGATCAACAAACTCAAAACGAGAAACCCAAAATGAAAAGAATAACAACCCATGGACAAGAAACAAACAATAGGAATTGCAGGTGAAATGACATCAACATGGCTACAAAGAGGACATTCGAATAAAAATAAATTTCTCCTGAAGAGATCACCTAATCCAGAGAAGAAGATCGGATCTGATCCCTGTAAACAAAGAGAAGAAAATTAGTCAGTCAAGAACACCACAGGGTATATCTGTTGTAAACATTCAATTAGTATAAATAATAAAAATGCGGCATATCGGCAATTTGAAATAATGTTTTATGAGACATTTAGACGCATTTCGGGTAGACCGTATAATTCGATTGTATCCTTACTTCGTATTTGAACTGTGTTCGTCTATAACAAAACAATGTTTCAATTAGGCCATGTGTATGGGTGAATAATGATATCTCTAAGTATCATGAATTACTATACTTAACGTAATTGCCAAAAAAGAGTGAATTTTAAACTATGCAATTGTTTTTCTTTCTGTCTCTATGTCTCTATGTCTGTCTGTCTGTATGTCTGTCTGTCTGTATGTCTGTCTGTCTTTCTATATTCTATTTCACCTTTTCTCTTTCATTTCTTTTGTTTTGTTGTGGTTCTTTCTAATAATTACGGTGCCAGAAACGCAGGCAACTACAGAAAACCATGTAAGTTCTACCTTTATTTAATATTTCATTTCGTATGAATGTTTACCGTGGTAATTATAACTAACACTCGCCAGTTGATAATTGTAGCATCAAATAACAAATTAATGAGTCTTTCTTCTCAAAACAATCGCCTAAAGTGCAAATTATTTCTCTCGTGTCTCTAATATCTTTGAAGTGTTTATGATTATGATGATCATACTGGCGATATTTATGTTGTCAGTAGTAGTAGTAGTAGTAGTAGTAGTAGTAGTAGTAGTATGGGATAACTATAATACTGATGATGTTTATGGAATCTACAAGATTGTAAATGACAATAATATAACAATCAGCATAATTGATTGAGATTCACTCCTTCAACATTCTTTACATCCTGTCAAAATTAGGAGAGAGAAAGATTTGAAATCCCAGCCGATTTACGCTGCTGGGCTGCAAAGATTGTATTACGCGAAACGAGAGGAATTTAACATTTGTATACTGAACTTTCTGGTTTCATTCGTAGATTTTATTCATATTCTTAGCATATTTTACTGAATATCACTCACAGAAAAATGTTGATTTCCGAACACTGTAAAAGGCACCTAGAGCAGTTCTTTTTTTCAGAAAGATAAGATATCCTGGGCGGATGAATTTATGAGGTTACCTGAAAGATAGCGGGAAAAATGGAGAAACACGCTAAATATGATGTTCAATAAAGTTAATGCCGGAAATAAAAATAAAAGCTTGTCTTTTATTTGTACTGATAAAACGAACGAACTTTATGTGTTACTCAACAGATCGTATATTTCACAAGGATAAAGCTGTAAAAAAGCAATAATAATGTTGCACCTGGATAAATAATTAGTATGTCCAATATAATCCAATGTTGATTAGATAGTTTCGTAGGGCCTCATTGTCACTGAATGATATATAAAGTATGTTCATTCCAGTAGAGCGATTAGTAGATATGTTGGTAGTAAATCAACTTGTGAGTATTTAAGAAGAGTGTAGTGGAAAGTGTATACTTGAATATATTTTATATTGAAAGATTTTCCGTAAAAATAAGTAAGCACGAAAAACCTCATCATTATAGTGAGTAACACTTAAAGGGTTGGCATCACTCTGGTTCGAGTTGAATTTGTAGTTATTGCTGGCACCAAAGACAGATCACTGTCTTAATCCCCTTCCTCTACGAAAGAGCCATGTCAGCCAGTCCTGCAAAGGTATAGCTATCCTTGATATTTAGAAGATTATAGGAGTTTATAATCTAAAAATGACTTATTTTGTTACAAGTGTCATGCCCTGAGTTCCGAGCTGAAAGGTGCGCGATATACATGGTGTTTTTCCCTTAGTCAACGCCAGGAGAACAGCAGATGCCCCTGTATATCGCCTTCGTTGACCTTACCAATGCATTCGGCTTGGTCAGCAGGGACAGCCTTTTCAAGATTATTGAAAAAATCGGCTGTCCCCCTCCACCCAAGGAAAAACTGCAAGGCCTAATTGAGTCATTCCACACTGATATGATGGGGCCTGTGTAGTTCAACAGCAGCTCATCTGAGTCTTTCAACATTCGCAGCGGCGTCAAACAAAGTTGCATTTTTTGCTCCAATACTCTTTGGGATCGTATTTGCTCTGTTCGTGAAGCGTGCATCTGGCACTGCAACAGAAGAGATCTACCTGCATACCAGGAAAGATAGCAAGCTTATAAACATTGCACGCCTCAGAGCCGAGACAAAAGTTAAAAAATATCTCATCAGAGACATGCTGTTTGCTGATGACGCAACAATTGTGACACACACACAGTAAGAACTCCAGTCACTGACGGATCGCTTCAGCGATGCATGTAAGAACGTTGGGCTGACCATCAGCCTAAAAAAGACAGACGTCCTGGGGCAGAATACAGAGGAACTGCCAGTCATCACAATCGGCGATTATGAACTTGCCTGTCTTGGATCCACCATCATCAATAACCTCTACCTGGACACAGAAATAGAGTATAGCGAAAGCAGCCACACTATTTGCCCGCCTCATCACCCGAGTATGGAACAGGCCCAAGCTGACAATGAGTATCAAAACAGCAGTGTACAAATCCTGCGTTGTCGGCACATTACTATATGACTACGTATGCTAGACAGGAGAAAATACTTCCACAAAGCCTCCGCCGCATCCTGGGCCTAAGCTGGCATGGCAGAGTTACCAATGCCGAGGTCCTGGCTCCCTCTGGCGTCCAACCATGTTCACCCAGCTCATGATGGCTGGATTAAGTCCAACGCATTGAGGGTGGCCGCATCCAGAATGACATCTTATACGGAGAGCGGCATCTGGTAGGAGAATCAAAGCACGCCCCCAACTGCGCTACAAGGATGTCTGCAAGAGAGACATGAATCACATATTGACATCGTTTCATGGGAAGACCTTGCAACTGATACAGGTGGAGAAGGGCCCACACCCAAAACTCAGGGCAGGGGAAGAGAGGCTAATGAACGTAGCAGCAGATGAGAGGAAGCGAAGAAAGGAGCGTAACAGCAACTTAACCCTCATAGATCAGTAGACCATGCCAATCCCACATAGGTAGTTTAAGTCGCAGACGGCGTTCCCTAACCAAGCAGCCAGTAGGACTAGGATGCGTCACCCATGGTCAACTTTGGTCAACGGGGGCCCAAGAGGGTCCTGGGTTCATGAAACCCGTCCAGATTCGGTAACACTGTCTTTCTGTTTGTTACCAGGAACCTTTCCGCTGTAATCGTATATTGTCTATTTTGAGATGACTCTTGAATCTCGAACGGCGATATCTTGTGAGCAGGTTGAAGTAATATTGTATGTTTTTATTGTACTGGCATACTTGTATTAGGTCTAACAACCAACCTATATCCATAAATAGGAAGACATCTATTATCACTACAAATAAACTTTATTTTCTTAATAGGCAAGAACTTGAAAATCGATAGTTGGTGTGTAAGTTCGTCATGTGACCGTCATTCTGAACTAGAGTGTCAGGGTCTGACATTATGTTACTTATTCTTTTCACCAAGTATCAGATGGTAGGTAGTAATGGGTTACTTGGTATCAATACAAATAAAATATTCCTGACCATGCGGCAATTATCGTGACGTACCGAAATGACTGGTGATGGGACAGAGCGCTGTTAGAAATGGATTCATGTATTTACCAAAGGCATTAAAGCGCAAGTGATATAAACAGTCTAAAACGGAATTCGAAACCGATTTGCCGATTCTGTTTCCAGAGTTGATAGCAACTAAGCCACCTCCAACTACTAAATTGATTATATTTTTTCCAATATTCCTTTAGTTGCTTTTCAGAAGATAACGTTTTTTTCATTTCTCACATTTTCCCCTTTACATTTTCTTACCGAATGTATATATGTCTGCTGTACCAAAGGAATGTTAATTTTACAAATAGATAAATAATACGTCAAAAACAAAGCAATGAAAACCTTCCAGACAGAGAGATTTGATATTTCCTACTTGTCGACGGTGATTAGATTAAACGGTGAAATGGGTAAAATTGAATCAATGAGAATATATCGTTCTCTCTTCTATTGAATTGCAAATGGAAACATCGACATTTATAAAATAACTTCTGACTTGTAATATAATTACAGGCTTTATTACATTTACATCAGTGTAGGACATTCTGGTGGGAAGTTTTAGATAAAACGGGACTTGTAGATTCTCAAGAGAACCGGCATTGTTGTACGTTACAGATTGTTAAAGATTCATATTTGTTTTGCTATTTCCTGGAGTGATTTCAGCACCTTTTTGCCCTTACAATCAATTAAGTAACCGATGAAAATCGACCACGCGAACAGACAGTCTTCCAAAGTGACTATTCAACAATAAATCAACTACACACAATACATCAACTAATTGAAGTCATTCGAATAGAACACACCACATTGTTTGGTCGTTGTGGATTATGAGAAACCATTTGACTCGGTTGATACCGTGACAGTCTTCAACTCAATGCGAGAAAAAGGTGTTAACGAGGTTTACATGCAAATCATTCAGAACATATACGAAAAACACACTGCAATAATTAGACTACATACAGATACAAACAAGATAAATATGGAAAACGCAGTGGGACAAGAGAATAGAATATCAACTAAACTATTTACAGCGAACATTGAAAGCGTATTTCGGAAAACTGACAAGGGTGAATGGGACTAAAAGTAGACGGCGACTATTTAAACCACATGGGATTCGCCTATGAGGTTTCCATGACGTCAAAAGTTTCGGAAGAACTACAAAGCATGTTGACTGATTTTAATAGGGAAAGTAAAAAAGTAGGGTTAAAGATGAACAGAATAAAGACAAAATAATGTTCAACGATAAAGACTGAGACTGTAGAAATATTAATACGTTTACCTAGGCCAGATAACAGAATTGGAGAAAGAACATGAAAGCAAAATTGGCTGGAAAGCATTTGGTATAAAGCGCACTTTGCCAATGTGCTTGAAGCTTAAAGTATAAAATGAATCCATAATAACAACTGTGACTTCCGGATGCAAAACATGGGAATTAACAAAACGAACTGAGAGCCAATTTAGAATCGCACATAGAGCTATGGAAAGAGTATAACTCCAACGGATACAAAGGGATCAACATGAATCCGAGGAATGACTGGGGTGGTGGATATTATACATATAATTAAACAACAACAATAGAGATGAGCTGGACACTTACCAAAGGGAAGTGACAACCGCTAGATTCAATGGTAAACACAGTACGAACAGACCAGACACAAGATGGAGTGATGCGAAAAAGAAGTCTGCCAGTAAGACATGGCAGAGGTTAGCGCAATCGTAGATGGGGGAAAAGCTTTTGTCCTGTAGTGGCTGCTGCTGATGATGATGTAGAAGAGGAGGGTGGTGAAGTACAGTTTTTGATTCCAAAAAGTTCACTCTTGATAATAATTATTTATAAATGTTTGTTCTATACTTCAGCATCGGTTGTTGTTCGCGGGTACAGCTATATTGTGCTGATAATAATTATATTGTTTCGTTTCATGTGGATTGGATGTGAACAAATTAGATGTCACCTTTTGCGTGCTGTATAACAAAGTCTGTGCTGTGCACATTTTTGCAGATACATTTGGTTGGATAACCTACCTATTCCTACCCTTTCACGTTCATATTTGAGATGGTATCTTTAACCGTCAGATTTAGTTATAACATGTAACGGAAGATAGTAATAAATACATCCTTTAGGATGCTTACACACATCCATATA
>VCCN01005774.1:6942514-6954494 GCA_006491835.1 Architeuthis dux
ATTGCGAGGATATTAGTTGGTTAATGCAAATGATTCAGGCGTTTTTGGGCGAAATATTTCATTGACATACACTCATAGCTTTATTATCCAATCTTCAAAGCATTTCCTTGGATTTCCTTGGACTTCCTCAGCAATGAAAACTGTTTTTATTAGAAGAATCGAAAATGAAGAAAATCGTGACACATCTAAACCTAAACGAAATCTACTGAAGATAATGTTATGTGTGTTTGGTGTGATTCAAAGAGAGTTCTTTGTTGCGAATTGTTGGAACCTGAACACATTGTTACTGCACAACTCCACAGTGAGGTATTGGCAGATTTGAATAACACATTCTTCTCAGCAAAGACGACAGATGGTGATGTTGCTGTATGACAAGACCTATTCTCATGTTGCAATGATACGCAGCAAATGGCCATGGAAAAGCGTTTCCACATGCAGTGTAATCCCCAGACCTGCAACCTTCGGATTCATATATTTCATGTCATGCAACATTTTTGTGTTGGTCAGCTGGGGTTCCAACAACTTTAAGATATCGCTTAAGGTCATATACATCCGATGAAATGCTTTGAAGACTAGATAATAAAGCTATGAGTTCATGTCAATGGGATATTTCGCCAAAAAACGCCTGAATCATTTGCATTAACCAACTAATATATTCGCAATATATAAATACATAAATACCAACGCATTCATCATTGTTCATCATAGACCGTCCCCAACATCAGCCAGGTTTTTCGTTCCTGGGCATTAGAACCCGTCTAATTAAAATGTAGCCATCCGTGTTTTCCCTATTTACTCATCCAATTTCGCTTCAGAAATAGGGAATCACGTTTCTTTCATTAACCTCGAGAAGCTGAAATTCAACTGATTGTCTTTTAACTGTTTTATAAGACGTCCTTTTCAATGAAACCTGTAAGCGGCACTGTAACTATCACACAAAGCAATCTTTTTTGGTATAATTACATGTATATTTAATTATTTAAACACGCGCATTTGATGAGATAAACTGACCTTATCCGATGGAAATCGGCTCCTGCTTACTGTTTTTTTCAAAGAATGATTTATTTCTGTGTCATGCAAGAAGGAACAGCACGTTTAATAGAATGAATTTAAAAGTACGAACAATTCTTGGAAAGTAATATACCGGTACAGCACATCCGCGCTTTCTAGCGTTAACAATATTGTAAATAGTTTAATTTGCAACGAAGATGCATTCAATTGGTCTGATATAAATCGATGATATCGTCTGGGAATTTGAATTATTGAAAGTTATATCCATCGCACCGCTGCTTCGTGAACCGCAGGTGAGGTAGATTGCAATAGAGAAAATGGTGGTCTCTTGGAGGGAAGAGCAAAATCAGTCATTTCATACGCGAAGTATAAATAGCATTTATGTGACTTTCGGAATGTATCTTCAGGCTAGGACAAGGGCTGTCCGGAAAATATCCTGCTATTTTGAATATCTCGCGAACCGGTTGCGTGATCTTGATGCAATCTGACTCCCTATCAGAGTTGACATTACTGTGCATGCGGTGAACATACACTCTTCCATTGGGTTAGTTAGTTGGCGATGATATGCCCTTGAGTGAGCGTGTGTACTGTGTGACCGACAAATTAACAAGGTCCAAGCCTGTCCATTCGCATCACCCAGGTCTGCCAGCCCCCTATAGTAAAGATCTGGCTCCCTGTGACTACTCTGCTGTAGTAAAAGGTGATTTCCGACAGATTAAGGAGAACGCGGCGATGCAGCTGATGGCAATCCCGGGAATGCATTCCACTGACTGTTTGGAGAAGTGACGCTGGGATAAGTGGGTGGAGTCCCAAGAGGAGTACTTTGAAGGGGACTCGTCCCCCAGATAAGCTATTTGAAAAAATAATAATTAGCTGGATACTTTCCGGACAGACCTCGTACACATGTAACATACCAAACAGATCATACCTATTTACCAGACCTAGCTTTGTCTGTACCAATGCTACAAATGAGGATCGATCTTAGAACATTAGCAGTGGTCTGCAAAGGAACTAAACCTTGCATCGGCTAGAGATAGCACACACTGTTAACATAGGATTCTTCAGTTTAATTTTAAGTTGGCCTGGCTGGTTAGCCGGCTGACTACGTATCTATCATGTGTAAAGCCGGACCAATAGAGGTAGGGGGCGGTGAACATGTAAGGAGTTACTACTTATTATGTCTAGAACAAACATTTTCTAAATTCCCCTTCCTAAATGTTTTTTTATTGGGGGTTCAATTTTCAATGTAAGTATAATTGGTCCGTTTGTGTCCGACTGCATTCACGCTTGTTACCTTTTTCAAATTCACAATATGTATATTAATCACTGTCCAACAGAAGGCTAGAGCAGTAACATTGATTCCTTGATCACCCTTTTTTCCATGTTTTTAATTGATCAACCCCAACACAGCATGCTGGCAAAAATACGTTGGTCCCGTGACGGTTTCTATTGAGTGATTAATCAGACCTGTGTTTCTATATTTCCAGGAAGTTCACGAAGACAAGTTTATATTTTCTTCTACACATAATAATGCACAGACAGGTATACATATATATTTATGTTCACCTGATTGCACAGATGTGTGTACATAGATAAACAAGAGTGTTTGACCTCCGAGTGCATTACGAAAACAACGCCGAACTTTTTTTCTCCAACGATAATCGGTTGCATATCTATTTCTTAGTCAGAGCAACGAGAAAAAAAGCAAACTATTTGCTGTTTTTTGTTTTCTTCTGGTATAGAGGGAATACGTCTAAGTCGTAAACAATATAGAGGATATTCTAACAACAACAACAACACCAACAGGAAATAGAACAGCACTACTGACACTATTAATAGTAGACGACAAAATATTATTGATAATAAAATAATAATCATACTGATTGGCCAACAGTTCGGTGGGTTTATCTAGTGTAAATTAAAGATATTCTTTTTCAGTTACATCAACTTCATTGAGCGCCATAATTACTGGTTTGTTCACTCATTTCGGCCGTATTTTAGCCAACATCATAATTCAAGAACTTTTCAGCAAAGAACGGATCTTGATGCCTTCTGCAATCTTCCTTTAGGAATCTTGTAGGTATTTCGATTCTCAATGGGTTGATTAGCGGTAACATCAATAAGCATCGATAGGAATAGTGCATAGTTGCGAAGTGGAGGTTAGCAAGCGAGTCATTACTATTGTAGCGAGTTTCATCTATACTGAGGTTGAACATATATGTTTTTTTGCCAGGATAAGCTAAGCTTAGTTACCATGCTAATTTATAGCATCATCGTTCAGTCATCAACGTATTTCCCTGGCGTTCTACGATATTGCGTCAGCTTTCAGCTAAATTGCCCAATCCATCATATGGGTTGATACATACGTTTCCAACATGTTTTGTATTACACTTTTTATTCATATTGATTCGTAGCATCATTATTCATGTACATCGTATTTTCCCTGACTTTCAATGACCGTATGCCACAACTCAGCTTAATTATATATTCCATTATAAGAGAATGGTTCTTGCTTTGATTCGGGGAATTCCATGATATTTTAGAATTGTTATAACCGCCCCCCACCACCACCACCACATGACCAAAGGGGATCCATGTGATATGCTAGTCTGAAGGTGAAAGGTTTGGAGAAAACATGCGGAAGAACCTCCCACCTCAATTCCATCCTTCGATGTCCATTAAATGTCATTATTTTGCTATCATTGCAAGTTGAATAATAAACGGTAAAAAGGATTTTTCTTTTACTTTTTTTAATTTCAATACACATCTGCTGTTACGCCTTTTCACCAGAGAGTGGGCCAGTAAATATGAAATTATACCCTCAGTGTAGATATCCAGAGTTATTTTAGGCAACTTAACGCTGACTAGTCTTCCAGTAATTCCGATGCCAACTACAGGAAATTCCGGATAGAATTATCTAGGATTATTATATTAGCTTTAAATAATCGAAAGTTCGTTTAATTGAGGAATCTGCAGTTTTAAATGTTATCAGACATTGGCCCCATGTGCAACATTAAGTTAGCTGTGTAGATACCAATAAAGAAAAGTTCCCCGTAGACTATTACTATTGTAGTGAATAAAATGATATATGTGCGCCACATACCAATGATTGTGTGCCTTAATGTGTTCAGCATATCTATATGCATCTATAAACGTCTCGCCGTGGAGTACTGGTTAGCAATTTAGCTTTACAGACTATTCCTACTGTAAGGAGTTCGATATTCACTGATGTCCCAATTCTTGTATCCCTGTGCCAGACTAATCCAATCTTAGTAAATATCCTTATGAGAATAAAACTTGTTTACTTTGCATCTCGAATTAGATCATTGTTCAACAGAGGCAAGTTAAGAATGGATCGAGATTAACTTAATTTTACTGAGCGCAACGACAACCAGATAAGAAACAATGCATTAATACTAAGATCAAATCAAATCGGTTGAATCTACGTTAAACTTAGTCGCATCCAATCGATACAGTATTAATAGTTGGATAAAGCTAAATCAATAACGGATACACGGACACTTAAGAGACAAACAGTAATGACAGTGTTCGATCAACTTGAATCACTCAGATCGATAGGAAACGAACACGTCAGAGACATCAGGCTGGCCATCGAATCAACTCAGATTGATTTTATTGATTTCGTATTGAACCTACCGAATCTTAAATCTCATAACATAGAATTCGCATCTCACCAATATAGATGTGTTTGATAATTAAATGTACTACTCTAAACATTACAGGTGTGGCTCCAGAATAAACAACATATATTTGAAAGAGTTCAGTTCTTGCGGAATTAAAAGCTATACACTTCACAGACAAATAAGGAACAGTCAATGACGTTTTTCACATGAATGTTCTAGTGACTGGTTTCTGTCAAGGTTGACAATGGAGGTAAAAGCGTGATAGTGCTACTATTCCTGGGCAACTATAGTAGTTATGGGAGAGCTGTTACTAATTTTCGAATCGAAAGTGATGGCTTGTCAGTATCTATCAGTTGATCAACGTAGGGTAATAAGCTTCTAATTAATAACGTAATAAGCTTCTCTCACTGGACACTTGCACGAATTTTCCGAGCAACAATACTTCATCGTCTACTCTATACCCAACAGCTAGTTCCTGCCTCGAGGTAACTGCCCCTGACTCTGTGTCATGAACTATTGTGCTTTTATTTTCATGGAAGCGATCATGAAAGCCGATTTTGCTGCCAGATTCTGACAGGAGAATGTCTTTGATGGTCGATGTTCTACCGTCATAGTCATCGAGTCCTGAATGTTGAAACATTTCGTGTAATCTTGTAGCAATCCTTTTAAATTCCTAGGTTACCCATTCTTAAAGATATATGTCTTGGTGAGTTTTGTGAACATGAGTTTGACTTCCTGTCGTTGAACATGTTGAAGATAAACTTGCTCAGATGACTGGTTGCCAGTTGCATATACAGGCCTCACATATTCCTTCCAGCAACATAGATGGTATCTAATTTCTGATGCAAATGGACCAGGAGTATCATCAAACACTTTCAGAATGGGGCTTCTCATTGCGAAAGCTAAATAGTGTGCGATTTGAAACTTTCCCAATATTCTTTCTACTGGATCATATGGAAGAGGTCTCGGCGGTGATGTTTAGAGGCTTTCGATAGCACACGCAAAATGAAAAGCTGTTTTCTGTGAAGTTTCCCCACCTTACTGCATCGTCACATTGTCTACTTTGTATTCCCTCTGGTGCCTCAGCCTCGTAGCGTTTCAAGAGATTATTTTTCTTTTCGATTTCTAACTTGTTGCAGCTAACGGGAACTAGAAACCTCTGTTTTGCAATTGCTATGGCATAGTTTACCATTAGGTCCTAAACACCCAATTTACTGTATCGTAAACGTTGTAAAACTCATCCAAACCCTTCATTTCAGAGCGAGATCATGTAATTCAGACCATAACGTGTCATAATATTCGGTATGTTTTTTATCACGATGTTGTTTGCAATTAATGCAATTTCCTCCTTCCCCAGTTAATGAATCAGTCACATCGTTAAGTTGTCTCTGCTTTGCAACAATGAGTGGCTTCGACATGGTGCTATACAGAAAGAAAGTATACATAACTATTGGAAAACGGAATCGGCACAAATTAAAATCAGCTTTGCTTATGTGGTTTAAAAGTCACTATATATTGTTTTATGATTGCAGATACAGTTTATTTGATACTTAGTCTAAAATCACAGGACTAACACAGATATTAGTATGTTTGGGATTGTTTTAGGTTGATAACAGTCAATAAACGAGCAGGATAATTAGGAGTTTGATTGTGTGATTATGTCCCATTTTATTATGGGTAATTCCTCCAATAGCAACGTATTCAATAAAATAAGGGTAAACAAAAATAAATATAAAAATATGTCCAAAGAACTCAAAATTAAAATACAATAGCCCAAAAAAAACTTTTTCAACATAATCCCCCATCTCCTCAACAAAAAAAACACAGAACACATTTTTAAAAAAATGCATATCCTAAAAAAAATTAACGGTCTCCGAATTTAAAAGAAAAGAAACAGAAAGAGGATACGAAAAAAAAAATGTCAAACCCTCAGGAGGAAAATCAAAGGGAAACAACTCTATTCAACTTAAAAACTTTTTTTAAAAATCTCCAACCGTCAATATCCCACAACCCAACCCAACCCAGCCCAACCCCACAAACTGCAACAATTCTGCTATTTAAAGAAATAACACTAACACAAGCCAGCTCACATGAAGATCTAGAACAGTGAAACACAGTTTAAACTCTGTATGAGCCATGTTTTACCATATAATTATACTTCCGATCTACCCCTTTCTGTATTGTGCTCTTTTATAATAAAACAATTTCAAGATAATACATATACATCTGTATATCTATTGACTTTACTTATTCACTATATATATATATATATATATGTGTGTGTGTGTGTGTGTGTGTATACACACACATACACATGGATGTGTGCATGTTTAAATATTAATACAATAAGTTCCTCCAATCTCGTGAAAAAAAACAAAAGGCCGAGGAGCAGACATCTTTAAGAAAGTTGTTAGAACGCACGCAAGCTTGCGCACTTAACCATGGGCGCTATCCGTCGTCTGTCCAAACATACTTCTAGATATTCCCACACTGACGGTTATTCTCACACTATTAAAGACAGGTCCGTACTTATGTCCATATTAGTAAGAAGCGTTCACTCTCTAGCAATCAGTTCACTCAAATCACATTAGATCACATTCCCAAATATTGCCCGACGAGAGAATTGTAATATCTACGATGAGAAGTTGGAAATCAAACAACCAATGTTCGTAAAAAAAAGGTTGGACGTTGACGCTTAGTGCACATCTGAGTGGTTGGTAATGCAGGTTGTTTACTTTTGGAAAAGCCAGGATAATGAGAAGTAAAAGAAAGAAGGAATGAGACAGACATAAACAAAAGAGAAAGACGCCATGTATAGTGTTGGAAAGGAAGTGACAATAGAAATGAGGTAGGATGATAGACCATGTGGGTAGGTTAATTGGAAAAACGAGAATGTAAAGAAGGAACGGATACATACAAGATAAAGAAAGAAAGAAATCAAGGAAGAAAGAAAAAGGGAAAGAAGGAATACAGAAAGAAAGAAAGACAGAAAGAAAGAGCTGACGTAGAGTATGGGAACGGAGAGGGCAAGAGAAGGAATGCAAGGCGAGAATAATATTTAAAAATATTAATGTTAACCTTTGTTTAGCCTGGCACAAAGCCACAATAGCAGAGCATCCGTGAGGATCGAACTCACGCCACTAGCGAATTGGTTGGTGAAACTAGCTCGCTAACTATCGCAATAGGATAGGAAACCGAATTTAGATCCCAATTATACACTGTAGTCCAATAATAGTGAAAATGAAATAATGGTAATACTAATCTAGTCAGGAAGAATGGTAAGAATCTGGAGAAAATAGAAGGCCAGACTGGAAGTAGAGGTTTCTGTAACAAATGGTGTCTGCGGAAAAAAAGACAGAGAAAATGAAAGTATGCGTTTGTTATTTGCTAGTAGACTGGAACTAATTGTAGTTATTACTCAGCGCAAGTGGACGCATCTGTGTCAACATTTATATAAAGACGGCCAATCGTCAAGCGATTTGTTAAGTGAAAAGGAGAGTTGTTCAGCCAACCAGTCAACCGAGCGGCCGGCTGGACGAGCCGTAGAGATTTCCGTTAGAAATCACCTTTCTTAGGCAAAACTCGATAATTACGAAATATTTCACGCACGAACAGTTTTTTTTTCTATTTGCACTACCAACACTGGAGTTTCGTTAAGATGCTTTCGCACTCGTTTAAAATATATCTTCTTAAACTTAGCCGAGGGACACATTGGTCTGAATCCTATAACTATAGTCATTTGTTAGAATCAACAATCTCAAACCATTCTCGGCCCCTTGGGACAGGATTCAGTCTTGACTGGCCATCGGGCAAATCAGGACAGAAAATTGATGCAACACTGCCTGATCTCTGGAGAGTCCAACTTGCGGGTAGCACCTCCACATTGCACCAACAAGGGTGGGTCGTGGGTTGTCCCGACGCTTTTTGGCATTGGTCGAAGGGGACTGGGTAATTTTGCCTCTACCCATAAGTATAAGCCTCACATTAAACCAGATCTTGTGTCGAAATCCCCCTCGTGGGGAGGCGAATGAATTTCGTCTATCTCATCTGCGGGTCTTCGGCAAGACCTGCATACAATTGGTGCAGATGTGCCTGGTCCCTGAAGATTTCAACTCCGGGAGCGCAACATCCTAGTGTACTGAAAGTGGGGAGGGGTTCGTTCTGATGCCTCAGCGATCGAGGCTGCCGGAACTGGGAGCCGGCATATTCACCGACAATAATTAACCAACAGCAAATTACCAATATTTATCGAGATCTAAAATCCATCGAGATACAATTCAACGACATACATATTTATCAAGATCTTTAAAATTACAAAAGGTTAAGAATTAAAAAGAATTTACTGGAACGAAAATATATTAAACATTTAGCAATCGTTCGGCCGTTTTCAGCTAGTTATGTACTTCTAAAAACCTTTGACGAAAAAGCGATACGTGATGAGAAAAATAGTTACAAACTTGTATCAGAATTATCTTTATTGTAAAACATATTTATCGTATTATTCGTAAAAAATGTGAATGTGAAGTGAAAGAGATGTTTGGAAGAGATGCGGTGTTGTGGTGAAAGCATCAATTAAGAATGGTTGGGTTAGTTTATGCGACTATCCGAGTTAAAGTTAGTATAGAGAAGACCCAGTTTGCACTTATTTCCCTATGATGAGTTTGTAAAAGTATCAACGAAAATAAATAAAAACAGTCTGTTTGTTCAAATACTTATGAGCATTACTTTCTATAGAGTACTACTCATAAATAGTTTAACAAGTACAACATCTGTTTATATTGCCTACCAGGGCAGGGTCATTATGGATTTTGAGCAGGGAGGGATCCAAATTAACTAACTAGTGTGGTATCTCTTCCATATAGCAACGTGTGTTTTTCAATCCCCTTGATCAATTCTGAACATACTTTTAGAAGGATAGAAAATGAAAACTTGCTTTTATATTTTAACAATTTAATTCTTATTTGAGAAATGTAACATTTAGAACCAAAAAAACATGAGTAAATGCATGTCTCGTTATGTAGATTGCAAACAAATGTGGTTCTTATTGCAATATGTTACTGTTTTTAACTCTCAAAACCAAGCAATTAGAAGCAAAATAGTTCAAATACTTATGACAAATACTGTATATACATACAGGTTCCTCCGGACATGCAAAGGTAGAACATATGTATACAAATATTTCTAAAGCCGAAATGACATGAACCGATTATGCAATTAGCATTATATTTTTACAGGAAAGAGTTGACGCTAAATCCGGTGATTGTGGTGTGTTATGCAGAAGATTGGGGCGATGAGAGGTATATGCGGATGATGTGGGATGCCCCTGTAAGGATATTTTCGCTTTTCACCTGTTTTCATAGAAGCGAATAGATGGCGTAAAGCGAACTTTTGAAAAGCGGGGAATGCCTATTTGTATATAATAGGGACAAATTGACACGATTAACTGAAGAATACTATGAAAATCTGTAAGCTTCAAAAATAAAAATGAACACAAATTAATGAACCTATACATACTAGCGATATCCCAGACATAACAATAGAAGAAGTTGTATTTGCACTAAGAAATATGAAACTCGGTAAATCCCCAGGCGAGGATGGCATAACGACAGACCTTCTAGAAGATGCAGGAGAAATGTTGCACAAAGGACTAGCAAAGCTTTTTACACAATGTATAATGTTCCTAAAAACCTCTGTCGGAATAATAATCCTACTCCACAAGAAAGGAGATAAGCATGACCTTGGCAAATGCCGCCCTATTACCTATACCTATTAACATATATAAACTATTCACAAAAAACAATCACAGAGAGTCTAGACGAAAACCAACCACGCGAGCAGGCAGGCTTCAGAAGGGGTTACTCAACAATATATCAGCTACATACAATACATCAACAGCTCGAAACGTCCTTATAATACAACAAACCACTCTGTTTGGCCTTCGTAGATTATGAGAAAGCATTTGGCTCAGTAGAACACAGTCCTCAACTCAATGCGATAGCAAGGTATAACGAAAATTACATACAGAACATCCAAAACATATTCGAAAATGGCACCGCAATAATTAGAACATAAAGATACAACCAAGATAAAGATAGCCAAAGGAGTAATACACGGCGATACAATATCACCTAAACTATTTACAGCGATCTTTGAAAGCATCTTTCGGAAAACTGTCTAGGAAGGGATTGGAATAAACATAGATGGATATTTCTTAAGCCACTTAAGATTCGCCGATGACATTTCCATGACATCGGAAGCATCCGAAGAATTACAAAACATGTTAACTGATCTAAATAGGGAAAGCAAAAAAGTAGGCTTGAAGATAGACAGAACAAAGACAAATGTAATGTTCAACGATACATTCCCCACAAAGGCCATAAATATAGAAGGAGAGACTCTCGAAGAGGTCGATGAATATATCTACCTAGGAAGGTAATAAAGCTAGAGAAAGACCATGACTTCAAAATAAAACGACACATAACGATAGTTTGGAAAGCATTTGGTAGGAATAGAGACATTCTGAAGAGCACCTTGCCAATGTGCCTAAAGCGTAAAGTATACAACGGCTCATAATACCAGCCATGACTTATTGATGCGAAGCATGGAAATTAACCAAACGAGATGAAAACCAACTCAGAATAGCACATAACGCCTTGGAAAGAGCAATGCTAGGGATCAGAGAGAGGACTAGAGCGAACGATCTCATACAGCGAATTAAACACCAAAAATGGAGATGGGCTGGTCACCTACCAAGAAGAGATGACAATAGATGGGGGAAAAGACTAACCGATGGGTGCCCATGGAACAGTAAACGAAGTAGGAAAAGACCAGACACAAGATGGAGGGACGAGATATACAAGTTTGCCGGTAAGACGTGGCAGATGTTAGCACGCGATAGGTCGTCATGGAAGGATATGGGAAAGGCCTGTGTCCAGCAGTGGACTTATAACGACTGATGATAACGATGTTGATGATAATGATATGTGTATGTATGTTTGTGTGTGTGTTTGTGTGTGCATGTGTGTGAATACATTCTATTATAACTGTGAGTGATATGTTGTTTTTAAACGGTCGAATAGATTTCAATGAAACTTAGACAGAAAATCATGAGAATAACGAATGTTGATGGATGTCTCAGTTTTCTAAAAATGACGCAAACTGCCGAATAGTCTTGCATAAAAAATTGATTCCACTGCAAAATGAGATTTTTTAAAAATTACATAGGAATAGAGCATAGAATTTGTTCCAAGCTGACAATCAATATATTAGTATCGGATTATGGGAGCACTGAAATGTATACTTTTATTCACAGTCCGTAGAGAAGA
>VCCN01005774.1:6986980-6999428 GCA_006491835.1 Architeuthis dux
GGAAAGAGCAATGCTAGGGATAGCTCTAAGAGATAGAAACATATCAACTTGGATCAGAGAAATGACCAGAGTGAAGGATATTATACAACTAATTAAGCAGCAAAAGTGGAGATGGGCCGGAAATCTAGCAAGAAGAGGTGACAATAGATGGGGGAAAAGACTATCCGACTGGTGTCTATGGGACAGTAAAAGAAGTAGGAAAAGGCCAGACACAAGATATAGGGACGAGATAGAAAGACTTGACAGAGGCTAGCACCAGATAGGTTGTCATGGAAGGAGATGGGAAAGGCCTTTGTCCAGCAGTGGGCTTATAACGGATGATGATGCTGATGCTGCTGATGATGATGATGATGATGTTGATGATGATGGTGATGATGATGAAAACATAGATTCACTATGATATTCCAAAATGAATAAAATCCTTATTAACTCCGCATAAACCTACATTGTACACACATGCAGTTTTTCTTTAAAATAAAACAAGATCCCGCGCTCAAATAAACCTAGTTTATACACAATAATCAGATAACATATAACTCAAAAAGCCAGGTTTAAAATAAATTATTTATTAACAGTTACTAGTTAGCTACTACATAGTCTTACAAATAAATGTTACTATTTATTGAAATGTTTATAAATCGAGACCATTTGATAAGTTTCGCGCGGGTCTGCCTGGGAGTGTGCACAGGACCGCCCGCATACGTTCTCCTTAAAACCATAATTAAAGCACAAAGAATTACTGTCGAAAGAGGAAGTGCAAAACCTTCACAAGTAAGTAACCGGGTGACCGTAAAAATGTCGGAGTTAGGAATCACAATAACATTGTAAATACCCCCCCACACACACACACACACCAAAGAAAAAGAAATTATATATGTTCTTTTTTTCAAAACTAACAAATTTCCTGAAGAAACAAAAGTCGTATGGATTGAAAGCATTAAAAGTAAAGTGCAAAATTAGTTATTCAATTTTCAAGAGGCCGGACGCGTTTTCAATTGTAGATTAAAAGGCGAAGTGAGGAAAAGCTGTTTTTTCATAATGCGAGGAAAAATACATTTGACAAACTCATTTTGTGAGAAAAAAATACGTAGATTCTATATACATTTAACAAACATTTTTAGAAACATAATATGAAGGTTAGTGCAGAGTCCGAATAATGTCAAATACTGTTAAGACAAAATCGTTCCTGGTTGCTACTCTACAGATGTAAATAATAAAACACATATATTCTAATGTATTGAAAGACTTAGATTCTTAAGTAAAATAACCCAGATATGGGTTTGAATACCAAGCGCTTGTTCACATCTCATCCTAAACAAAATATACTGGGGTGTAAACGTGTCTATATTTAAGGGGTCACAGAGGGAATACACTTTACGAACTACTGGAACTGAACAAACGTTCGAATGTTGTATTTTTTGTCTTGGCAAGAAAGTAAAACAGTCATTATGCTGCATGACAACCCCCGTCCTCCTGATTATAGAAGCTCATTGATTTGGCATTCGAACTTCTTTTACATACATCGTAAACTCTAGATGTGTCACTTTGAGACACTCACACTTTCCGTCCTATGTAAACACTCCCTTTTTCTCGACAACCGTTTTCAAGATAATGAAAACATTTCCCAAAGAATATCTCGAATCAAATCCGGACGCAGATACACAATTTAGCTTGAAGGAAATCCAGGGAAAATGCTTTGATGGTTGAATAATAATGCTTTTATTGTTCATGAATAAAATATTATATCAGAAATATGATTGAATCTTTAGCATCGGCCTAATGTGATAGAATGCACAATTTACCAGCTGGAATGTGGTATACGTACATTGCAAAAAAGGAAAAATACTTTGATGACAGAATAACGATGCTATGAACTTATATGAATGAAAGATTTTGTAAGATATGCTAGAAATATTTGCATCTTTCTAATAAATAGGGAAAAGGCAAGCATGAATGATCATACGCAGAGTTCGTGTTTATGTGAATTTTATATGAATGATCTCTACTGAGACTGGAATGGATACTTTTGAGTCTGCGAGTTGGTAAAATTCTCCGAGGAACAAACCCCCTCTTCTACAGACTGTTCACTTATCGTTAAGACTGGATAATGCATTTAGGCGAACACTTTAGATTGAGTTATCGACTAGCAACGAGCTGTTTGCAGAACGTCGATATTCTCAACTGCACCCAATACCATTCCCGACCCTTCCAGAGTTTAAAATCGCTGGCATCGATGAAATGTTTACTGTATAAGAATAGAGGCAATGCTTCCAACACACCATCAGTGAAAGTATTCACAAAGTTGCACAGAAAACAAAGTGTTATTGCTTCCAGCCCCTCTTTCTTCCTTTTCGCTTCTCTATTGCTGCAAATTCCTCTCTTTTGCGTTGCTGCAGGTCGTAATTGTATTATGATTCTTTAGGGGCTTTGGCTTCCTTTCTGCAAAGTCGTTACAGCATTTTATAATAAAATACGCACAGGAAATATATATTTATATATATATATACAGAGAGAGAGAGGGGGAGAGGGGGAGTGAGAGAGAGATACAGGGAGAAAGAGAAAGGGAACGTGAGATATCCCTTCTTTCTCGAACACAGCCTGGAGTTGAGTGCCCCCCCCCCCTCAAATTCGGGCGAAACAGTGTAAAATGTCGTGCAAATCAGTGTGATTCGGGCAAATCCATGTAAAGTCTCGGTCAAATCAAGGCCCTTGCCTCCTTAATAAAAGTGTTCCCGTACGCCTATGTCGTTTCGTTTATAGCGTTTATAGCAACAGCGGTTGCCTCGGCATGTTTTATTTTTCATACTCATACGGTTGATTCATTGGACTTTTACGGGAATACGGCGAATGAATATTTATACATCAAGAATGTCTCGGGTTTTCTTTTCCGAGAAGAAGTCCCTAAAGTTCGTAGATATATTTCTTTTTAATTTCTCTGGTTATTTTAGAACGTGATGAGAATGAGATAAGTATCAATAGTTTCATTTTCTGTTGCCTTGTATCAACTACGTTGCTTTTTGGCAACAGAGGTTTCCCCCTCGCTCTATGCCATCTTTCGCTTTTACAAAAATAAGCAGTGATAACGTCCAGCGTTTGTTATTCTACGCACCCTCATATCATCCCTGCTTTTACTAAATGTTAGTGTTATTTTAGGTGTTATGTGTCATTTGGTATGATATGTATATAAGTATTAATCCGGATTTGGAACACTCTTTTATCAAACATTAATAGCTGAACACAACCCTACCTTAGATTTAGGACTACAGACGTTCAATCATTATCAAGCTGTTACATTATACGTTGATAACCTCTGATGTGACCTTATGACAGACAATGGCTAAAGGCAGACCGCCAGTCGAAAATGAATAATAATGATTTCTTGTGAACAAATCAGAATTTGACCAATCCCATCCCGTCCAATCAGCCTCCTTTATCTGCCGCCATATCCCCTCTCTTCTCACAAGCGAACGCCAAATGTTCCTCGTTTCTTTTACAGGCGTGCCAAGCAAATACGACGAATTGTCTTGGTCTTATATAGACCCACAAGCATCTTTACCATATATCAGGTGGAATATTTTATTACTCTGCTGAGTATCTGTATGTGAAAAACGAGTAGCTCTGTTCGTTATGGATGACGGTTCGCTACGCTTTCCATATACTAATTATTCTTAAAGCCCCTTGTATTACTCTGCGGAGTATCTGTATGTAAGCTGTTGGCAGGACAGTAAGAATGAACAGGTATGAGATTTTTATTTAACAGGAAACTAGCTAACAGGGTTCTGAGGATAAGAGTCCTGATTTTCCTCTGCATGTAGCCATGCCTGTATGAATGCAAGTCAAGTTTTGTATAAGCACAGTATTATTTACAGGTAAATAGCATCTGAACATCCTTGTGTGTGCGAGAAAAACCTCCATTTTGTTACATTAGTTTGTAAGTGGAAATGAGAGAAGTCAGTGTCTGCGTTGCATGCGTACAGTCACAGTAGAAGTAATACAACTAACCATGTATGGAACTGACTGCTGGTTGAAACATAACATTTCTCTGAGGTTTGCTAGAGCAATTTGGTATTGAAAATATTGCCTATTCCATTACGAACGAAATGTATGTTCGTTTATTCTATATTTCTGTTCATTCCTTTTCGTCCGTGGTTTGTTGTTCTTTTTTTAGATTTTCTTTTGGCCATTATTTTATTTCATTCACGTTCACTCTTGCTTTCTTCTTTATTTCTTTATGTTTTCTTTTATTCTGCATTTCTTTTCATTCATTTTCGTTCTTGCTTCGATTTTCTTTTATTCTGCATTTTCTTTCTTACCGTTTCCATTCTTTTATTCTTTCTTTGCATTTATTTTTAACTCTTTCTCGTTTAACTTTCTTTCTTCCTTTTTTAATTCTTCACATTTGCTTTCATTCTGTATTTCCTTTCTTTCCGTTTACATTTTTTTTTCTTTCTTGACAATTTACTTTTCCTTGGATTTTTTCTTTCTTAACCTTCTCTTCTTTTCCTTTCAGGTTTCTTTTTGTTCTCCCGTTTTCTTCGTTTTGTTGTGTTTTTCTTTCTTTTTTAAAAATACTTTTCTTAATTTTCTTTCTTAAATTTTCTTTTTCAACTGCATTTCTTTTGTGTTTCGTATTTTTCTTTTTTCTTAACATTTGTATCGCATTTTTCTTTGCATTCTTCCTTCTGCTCTTTTTCTTCCGTTCTGACTCCTGATACTCTCTTCTTTAAAAGATAGATGAATAAACGCGATACAATGACCCTGCATTTGTGATTCAGAATCAAGAAAGAAGATGACTCTTAACTTCTAAGATGCATGGTATCATGTTTATGACACGCAATATCAAACATTCAATAACGTAATGGAACACCATTAGTACAACTCCAAGCACCTTCTACCTTTTGCCTAGTGGACATGATAACACTTAACGCTGACCTTTTCTAAAGAAATTGACAGCAAGTTTATTTCTGTAATTATTGCAGTGGTCTCGATCCTCATTGAATTTCAAGCTCCCTTTGAATCGGTGATTCTTTTATTGATATCTACACTCGAATGTATTTTACTTATTTTTATCAATAGAGCTTAATCACTTTTCAAATCGTTTGTGTCAGACACGCTATTATCTATCTATCTATCTATCTATCTATCTATCTATCTATCTATCTATCTATATATCTGTCTTTTTCAGTCTCCTCCTATCTATGTAAACACATATTACGGTATATATCGAGACGAGAATGCAATAATGAGCTATTTTCAAGGGGAATTTCTATGCATATGAACACACATATACGCATACATTCACACGCACACATACACACGCATATACCCACAATATACATGCGTTTGATCATTCCCTGCTGTCTCCTAATGCATCTTTCGATCCATATCCCTTAAAATAAAACCAGGCTTAATTATACGAATAGTTTATCTTTTAAGCTAAGAATCCATTGATCGACCAAATATCAAAGGCTAAAATACTCAAAAACCGCGCTTTTCTTGCAAAGTTATCTTTTCATACATGTTACATCAACGCTCGATTGTTCGATTGTTTTCTTTTGTGGGTTTAAAAATTACGAGTTTTGTCACCTTGTACTTTCTTTTTGGTGACTTCTATTTCTTTTTCCTGTGCTGTTATCTTAATGTCTTCCTAGACTGTGGGACTTCTTTCTGCGTTTCTTTTTCCGAACACAAAACCATTACTCTCTAATCTGTTAGATTAACCTCTTTATATTTGTGATTTTCTTATCTGTTTTCTCAATGTCTCCCGCTATCCTTTTTACTCTTCTTTATTTATTTCACATGTTTTAAACCCAGCTAAGTCTGGCAAGAGTAATGGTCCGCTAGGCTAGCTCGCTAAACACTATACACACGGGGGTGCCTTAATATTTATTCAGCCTAGCTTCGTCATGCAGTAGACGTCAAAGGTGAGACTATCAGTGTGGATCGAATTCCGAATAGCAGTAATGGTCTGCGAGTCTAGCTTGCTAATCACTACTCCTAACTGTGATAAGTTGTTGAATTGATACATAATGTCCCAGCGCCATCTGTTGCACAATGTTAAAGAGATCTTAGATGGTATGTACATTTTACTCAGTTCGATATTGCTTGTACCATTAGTCAATTGTGGTATATCATTTACATGCCTTAGTAAATTCAGAAGTTACGAAAATGTATTCCCAAAAATGAAGATAGGTCAGGGTTTAAATCTTTTCTTCGCTCGAGAGAGAAAGACAGAGAAAGAGAAAGCGTGTTAGAGAGGGCTAGAGGTGCTTGTGTTGAGTAAAGCGTATTTTTCTTTTACTCTCTTCGTCATGCTGGAAAGTATTTGCTGAATGAATAATCATGCTATGAATTTATATGGATTAAATACATAGTCAACATGCTGTGGATTTTTGTATCGATCTCATATGAGGGAAATCATTATTCAGCTGAAAGGTGGTATAAGGTCATAGGAAGCCAGGCAAAATAAAATACTTTGATGACTGAATAATGATGCTATGAATTTATATGGATAAAAGATGGAGTAAAAAAATGCTGGAAACTTTATCATCCGTGTTATAAATAAATAGAAAAACCCAAAACAAACTTTGAGAAGCAAGTGTCCGAGGAATTCGTGCCTAAATTCAAATCGGATCTAGATTTCAGCCGCAAGCTGTGGATACTCACCGCTCTAAAAGGTCAGAACGGACTGAATAAACACGAATGTCCGTATAGAAATTTTCTTTCTACCAAAATCAAAAGGTGGCTTGAAAAGACTTGAAACAATTCCAACGTGGACACGTCCGAGAATTTCGAGCCGTTGAGAAAAGTTCCAGACTGCAAAGTTACTTTAGAGAAGTGATCCAATCAAAAGGACACATTTTCGTAGCGAACATCTGAATATATAAACATATGTGTTGAATACCATGTGTGTATATATTGTGTGCGGGTGGGTGTGTGCGTATAATCACGTACCTTTAAAAAGTATACAACACACACTGGCATATATACAGTATACACACATATAACTATGTATACAGTGCATATACTTATGTGTGTATTCATACTGTAGAATACCATATGTGTGTATATATTCGCGAAGTATATTCCCAGGCATATACATTTATATATATATATATATATAGTTTGCCGGTAAGACTTGGCAGAGATTAGCACAAGATAGGTTGTCATGGAAGGAGATGGGAAAGGCCTTCGTACAGCAGTGGACTTATAACGGCTGATGATGATGATGATGATGATATATATATATATATATATGTATGCACTCACGTATATACATAAATATACACATGCATATATACATAAATATTTAGCCAGCGACACGCATAAACTATATTGATTGACCTGTAATCTGAATACATACGCATTTAGGCATGTTTGTTATTGTGAATATATCATGAAGATTGAATTTCTGTTCCTGACAATGTGGTGTGTTGTTCCTAAAGGTCAGTGGAGAGTGTTCAAATGACATTCTAGTGGGCCACGGGACATGCGTGAACTGGCAATAATCCAAGAACTATACACAAGGGAGGGAGGAAAGAGGAAGTGCCTAATAAAAAGACAAATCGTAAAGAAATAAAAAAAAAATAAATCACTCAAAATCCGATGATATTTGCCTATTTTTGTGTATTGTGCTGTAAGTAAACTGGTCACGTTCTTCAAATGTCTCCTTTTTTCTGGGATGTGTTTACCCAGAAGAAAAATACAACGAATAAAAATACTATGCACAATTCTCTCACACGCCAGGAATGTCCATGAAATACAAGTGAACCTAAAAAGTCAAAATTATAAGATCGATCTTTTTAATATCATCAATATTAATGTCACCAGCTGTTTATATAACCCGTGATATTACGGGTAAGATTTATTTAACGAACACGTCAATATTGTTATTCTCTCTTATGATTACATAGTGACAGAGCACACGCAGCAGTTACTATAGAAATGAGTTTTGTATAGAGATCTCTTGTAAAACTATCTACCTTTAATGGAAACAGCCGAGATTTAGAGTTATGGGGTTACATTACAGAATATAGAAAAATCAGTGATTTGGTGCTGGAAATGTTTTAGAAATCCTGAAGAACTTGAATGTGGGTTTCTTAATTAAGGTCGCCCTCATTTGCCTGACGCCGCAGGGTCGGTTGGCAAATGGAATCATTTTGCTTATCACTGATTATAACACGAGGCACATAAGGTAATTGCTAGCCGCACGACCCTAATTACAGAAGGAAGATTATTGCTTTGTGATTAAATTGCTCAAACGATTCCTTTTGACCATTGCCAGATCGAGAAATCAGTTACCTCCGGAGATGTGTACCATACGCGTCCATTTTGTTTCCACGTAGAAATGTTTGTCAAATTGCAGGACAAAGTCAGAGTTGACTTTACTTTACTATGTAATAAGAACAAGAACCACCTGCTCTAAACTGACAAGTCTTAGACACCTCCCAAATGTACAGTAGCAAGTAAGTAAAAGCAGGATCAGAGTTTGACTCTGAACCAGCCAGGCTTATTTACCGTAACAAGTTGATCTTGTATTGCGGAACTGGAGCTAGAGGGATGACATTTTCAACATTTACTCTTTATTAGGTCTTGAACAATTTTATTTTTGGTTTTTGAAACCGATTCGGGGGGGTGGGGGGCAGAATCGGTTTTTAGTTGGGGGTTAATTTTGCAATGTTAGTTCATGCCAACCTCATCTCTTAGTTTGTTTTTGGAAAATTCAGACGAGAGAAGTAACTTATCCATTGGTCGCCCCTTTTTCAAGCTTTTTAGTTGTTCACCCCCAACACAGCATGCTGCCAAAAGACATTGGTCAAGTGACGGTTTCTTTTGAGTCTTCCTACTTTTTTTCTGATCTTCATATACAGTATCGCCCAAGAATACGTACACCCCTTTTTAATAGAAAGTTAATTTTCTTCTAAACTCGCCATTGAAATTCTGTTGCGAAAAATATTGTGTTGTACTCATTTTTAGACGGCAATATATTCATGTTTTTTTCCAATGCTGTAGAGTTTGCAAATGCATTCGCAATAACGTCCCCGGTGATACGTTGCCAAGTTAATTCAAGTCCCCAAAACCGCTTATCAAGTTATTCAAAATGGCTGGATTTTTTTTTCTGGACAGATCTAGTGTGGTAAAAAGCAATAATAAAATCATCTTTGATTTATAAGACAATTAACGTTCTATTAAAAAAATGCTAGGGGTGTACTTATTGTAGAGTGTGGTTCATAAACAATACCTGATAATATCTGTTTTTATTTTGTAATGTTCCAATAGCAATAATACAATCATCTTTGGTTTAGAAGACGATTAATGTTCAGACATATGTACTTATTGTAGAGTTTGGTCATAAATAATACCTGATAATATCTGTTCTATTGTGTAATGTTCCAATATTGGCATTGCCATAAACTGCTTCGTCACATTCTCTTAATCTCGTCCAAGGTCTAAACACTTTTCCATTTCAACGGCGATTTTAGCTTTGGGGAAGCAAGAAGTCTTACTGAGCCAAATCTGGCCTCTAGGGATACTGACAGACCTAGAGTATGTGATATTTCGCCGACAAATCCCACAGGAGAATGGCAAGGGATCGGATATTGTCATTGCGACAGTCACATAGTACACATATTCACTTAAAGGCGTCTCACTGACGACTGACCTAGCCTATAGAAACATGCTTTTTCACGCAATCGCAATATGGCCCCCGCTGATAAGTTGCCAAATTACTTGAAAACACCGCAACCGCTTATCAAGATATTGAAAATCGCTGGATTCTTTCTGGACAGATCTAGTGTAGAAAATGCCTTCCTTTTTAACAAAAAGAACGGGAAACAATATTATGACCATACACATAACTATGAAGCTATTCTGTTTGATCAAAATACCAGATGTTGCTGTATCGGCGGAATGTAGTGGAAGTGAAATTTGTAGAAGACTATAATAATCGCGGGATATACATTTAAATCCTTATTACCGGAGCGCTTGGGACAGTCACAATAAGTCTTTCAAAAGAAATAGAAATATTGGAAATACGAGGGTGAACTGAAAATATCCAACCGACAGCATTATTAAAACCAGAAACAATTCCGATGAACGTGCTAGATTATCGCAGAGACTTCTGCAACGAGAGTCTCAAGACACTACACGTTTGGAAAATTAACATAATTATATGCCGTCAACAGCAGCAACCTTTAATAAAAGGCACGAATTCATTGAAAGCTTCAATGAAATATATTGTTATGTCATTATTTTAATAATTATTTTACGATGGAGTATTGTTGCCCATTTTATTAATGTTAACTACTATGTACCGTAATCTTCATTGTTTTACAGATGAACACAAATCCAAAATATGATGAAGGTACATTATAATCATAGGCGTATAGGAATTATTTGCTTATGGTTTGATTTGCCCGAATATGTACACGGATTTGCCTGAATATGTACACTGCTTTTCCCGAAATTCCACACTGCTGTGCCCGTACACCTATGGTTGTAGTCACAATTAATGCAATAATGTTATGTGTTTTACTTTAAATGTTAATCAATTCAATATATGTTGTTGCTCTGTAATAATCAGCTCCAATATTTTCATAATACTTGTTTTGCAGTTAATATCCTGAATGCTTAAGTTTTTACAGTTTGTTTCTGGTATCTAAAGACAGATTCAAACCTGCCTCAGACAGGGCAATTATTCTTAGCGTTAGCTAGATTACGGAATTGTTTTACAATTCCCATCTAACCGATGACCTCTAAGCTAGCTAGATTCACCATTCTGTGTATGTATTCATCACTTCAAATAAAAAGCTAAGGAAAATAAAGAGTAAATGTTGAAAATGTCATCCCTCTAGCTCCATTGCTGCGGGCTGTACGCGTGATTCATTCATACATAGCCAGCCAGCCGGACCAACTCAAAAGCTGAAGAACCCTATTTTGACAGTTTCGGTGACAGTTTTGGTTGACGCGTTCTAATAGTTCTGAAACAGAAAGATCTAATGTTTTATTGACCACTGACCTTACATCCTGAGATTCTCAATCAATCAATTATTTTGGTACGAAAGAACGGCAAATTCTAGGAAATACCACTATGTCTAATAAATGTTTCAATATTTCTTTTAAGCTAAACCAAGTTGATAACATTAATTGTAACACAATACTAATATTAAGACCAACCGCTTAAACTTGAAATCTAAGTATTGACAACATTGAGTAGTAATGTTGATTGTGTTATGCATTGATTCATACTGGCGATTTCCTTTGGCTTTGCTGGGTTTATAAAATATTACGAGCTATGTAGACCCCGAACTTCATTTCTATGACGAGATGTTTTTTTAATTATTATATGTTGATTCATTCAGCCAAATTTGCTCGTCTTTGTAGCCTTTATCATAACATTAAGGGTGATTTACCTTCCAGCCTTCATTACTGAGACGAGATGACGTTACTGTGATACATTCATTCATGTAGTCTTTTTATTTTATTTTATAGCAAACATTCAGTCACTGTACTCTCCAGCCTTCATTTCTTTGATGATGTATTTCACTATTATACATTCATATATTCTGTATTTTACATGTTCTACCGATATGAGACATCTCGTTGGAGGTTGTACATTTACGCTAGCGAATATTCTGTGGAGCGAAATAACACATTTTGTCCATATCGGTTTGGATGGAAAGACAACAACATTCATTATTTTCAATTGAAAATATGGGTTCGTTTTATTCCGGGCCGGGTAGTGAATTCTGTTTCGGTTAACATGTGTCCCTAGTTGCTTTGCCGTGTGTGAACAACTAGCGTGATGATAGCAGTTCAAATCAGACTTATTCCTCCTTCTCCTCCCTCATCATGACGGGCTGAGGAGTCAAGCCCCCTAGCTTGTTTGACCCGTCGCTGCTGTGTGCGGATTACTTTCTCCACTCTCTGTCGAACACCGATAGCTTTAGATATTCTGATTTCTTGTAAACGGTTTTATCAAAGGAATGTTGTAGACAGACAGACAAAAAATAATCGTTTACCTGCGAGCGTATATAGTATGGCGTGCTAAAAGGATTATAGTAGATGCAAACAGGATGGCTTGTCCAGTGAGGGAGGGGGGTTCACCGCCTTATGAAACTCCTCTTCCAGGAAGATGAAGACAATTGCATATTAGTGACAATATCGTATCAGTCGGCCCAAATAGGAAGAACCCATCTAACTGCCCGTCTTCTATTTGATATTGACTTTCTCTTCCGTATTCTTGCTATACAAACATCTACGCAAACCATTATTTTTAAAACATAATAATGAATAGCAATAAGTTATGTGAAGAAAATAAGAACGCCGGTGTGAATCAAAACGTAGGACAAGGAGAATTGTATACGAGTTGTAAATTGACGAACTCGGATACAGGCAATTGGATGATAAAAGGTGCCAAGCCTCTTTTGCGTTGATGTGAGCTGTCTGT
>VCCN01005774.1:7060642-7071711 GCA_006491835.1 Architeuthis dux
ATCGCTGAACGCTTTAAGTGGAAGTCGATTTGTACAAGAAATAAATTAAAATGAATGCAAATTCGATAAAACTTGTCAAGATGTTCGAAGGTGATAGGTCCAGCCAGTCAATGATTGATTTCTTACAAGTTAAAGGTCAAATGATGTATATCTATTACTAGGGAAACTATATTTAGAAAGAAAAAAGACGATTGAGCGAGATGTAAATTAGAGGTGGATGAGACAAGTCCGGATACAAAACAGGCGAGATCGTCAGTCATCGGATGTAAATTAAAGAAATGTATTAAAACGCCAAGTAGTCTATGCTGATTAATTTCAATATAGATCACTTGAACTTTATCAAATGGATTAGAATGGACGAAACGTTGTACGAAGAAACGGCAATCTTTGTATCTACCCTGATTTACCATCAGCATCAGTGGACCGTTTTCTAGATCGGGTAAAGCCAATATATGAAATGCTTTCAATAGAAGTTAGAATCCCGACGCAATATAGTCTTCCTACCCCTATTTTGACTTAGATCGTACTAATCTAAGCATTTTCATCTATTATTATTATTTTGTTAGCAAGCTAGAAATTCACCTGGCCTCAATCAGGTGGTTATGATAACATATATATCGAATGTTTTCAACTTTCAATTTTACGGTACGGCTCTGAAGTTTAGCATTACAGAGATCTATCCTCTCCCTCTCGCCCACACTGACCAAGTAACAGTTCCCACAAAACACTGGCAACACGTAGACTATGGTCCGGTCCGACAGAGAGAGCAACGGGACGTCCACCATACCAGAGTGATGCCAGAGTGTAAATCTAACCACCGCCTTGTCCGATGCAATCTCAGATTTCATCCCAAACCAAAACCACAGTGAAGTGACATGCCCAGAAACAAATTACTTCTTCCTCTCTGTAAAATAAGTATATTTCCTTCTAAGGATGTGGGTCATTAAAAAACCGAGAAACTGAACAAAAGAACTTTAGAAAGAGATAATGGGAGAAAGGGATAGGGAAATGACTACATCGACGAACACAATGTCCATTGAGTATGCATGCCAACATACGTTGTGACACTTCTTACTTATATATACATGTGTGTGTGTGTGTGTGTGTGTGCGTTGTTGATCTCAGATTTTCCAGATTTAAAAAAAATATGTTTACACTACTCTATGTAATGCAATTTGAAAGGAATATTTCAGGAATCATTTAAAGAAGTGTTCGATATCTTGAAATTGTTTGGACTATTGCAAGGAATATTTCATGATGTGAAACATGTGATAGTCGGAAGATGACAATGCCATCCTAATTTGCTACAAATTTGCAAAATTGCAATACGAAGAAAGATCGCCCTCATTGGCCTTAAAATACAAACACACCAACTCGTTGGAGTATAGTTCAGTAACAATTTGTCCATGTTTGTAATTAAACATTCCATTTGAATACAATTAATGCTAAATAGTCTTTAGAAGGAATATTATGGACCGTGGATGAGATTAAAGAGAACACAATCAAGATAAATCTGTTTTGAAAAGTAGAAGAGACGCTGAGACGAGTGTATTAGGTCATAAGTGTAGTAAGTTGAAGGGGACTAGGGGACCATTGCCCTAGGTAGGCTATGTGTTCGTTAATATTATATAACTGTATACTTTCTGGACATACCTGGTAAACTTTCACCGTAATCGTCTCACTAGCTAAATGAGTGCATTTCTTGAATTTTGTGCTAGACTTGATTTAATACAATACATTATTTTGAAACCATGGATAGAGGTTTAAAATAACCAACTGTGTTTCTGCAATGCTTACGTTTCTTTATTCACATGCTGTTTCACTTCATGTCAGCAACCATTATTCAAGATGAAGTATGTTTACGAAATTCTCCTAAAATAATTATCTTGCATGACTTTTTAAATTATTATGATGCCTTGATTAGTTAAAACATTTTAAATTCAACTATCGTTCTGTAAGGCTTGCTTTAGCCGAATTGTTTTGTTCCGAGGAAATCGAGTATGAGCTAAGATAAAATAATTTTATAAAATCCCCACCCTTTTTTCGTGTAGTGGGGATTGCTCTAAATTGGCTGGAAACGACCACCTAATTTTAGTAATGCAGCCGAAAAGGATTATAAAAATGCTCTAAATAAGAAACACTAGAAGATAGTTCATAGGTTTTTAACAACGTTTTTAGAAGGTTTTCACTGAAGCTCACTAATCTGTACAGTTTGACAGATTTGTTTTTCTTCAGTATTTGTTCCTTCTGTAATTCATTAATATTTTCCCTGTCAAGCAGCTAAACTTTGCTTTTTTTTATTTCCTTTTAAAATGTCTCTCCAAATATTTTGTTTTCCTTCTAGATCTGTATCATTTTTTCCCACTGCGTTTGAGTTATGTCGTGTATTTTCTGTACATACCATTTATTTCTTTTCATTTTTGCCCTTCTCTCCCTTTTTTGCTCCCACTCACTCTACCTTTCTTTTCTCCGTTTGCTCACCCCCCTCTCATATTTATCCATATTTATATTAATCCCTTCATTCTTCCCTTTTGTATTTCTTTCGTTATATCCTCCCTCTATGCCTTATTCCCTGTATCATACCTCCATATCTTTCCTACTCCCCTCTTTCGTTCCGTCCCTTTATTACTTCCTTCTTTGTGCATTCAGTTTCTTTCTTTGCACCCTAAATCACTCCCTCCATTCCTTCTTTCCGTCAGCCCTCCTATTCATCCGTCCTCGCTTCCCTCCTTCATTGGGCCTTCATTTTCATCCCGCCGTCCTCCCCGTCTTCCTTATTTCTTTTCACCCTCGTTTCCCCTCCTTCCTTACTCTGTTTCTATTCGTCGTATTTTCCTTGCTTCCTTGTTTCATATCTCCTTTCCTTTCGCCTCCCTCCTTCCTTACTTCCGTCATTGCGCATTCGCTTTGTTCCTCCTCCACTCTCTTCCTTCCCGTTCCCCCTTCTATTTCTTCCTCCCTTTCTTCCTTTTCTCCTGCCCCTTCCTTCTGTCCTTGCCCTCTAAGTTCTTTCTCTCTCTTTTCCGCCCTCTCTCCTTCTTCGTTTCTTCCTGTCCCCTCCCTTCATTCTGCACTTTACCCCTTTCTTCCTCATACGACTGTTTTTCATTTTTACCGTTAGTTAAGGAACTTCATCTTTCTCTGTTTTTCATCTTCGATATTTCCATCTCTATATTCGTTTCTGATCTTCTCATTCCCATTGTAAATAAGCTCCTGTTTAAATTCGTACTTGCTTTACCCTTTTTGAAAACTTCTCTAGTTTTTCTATTCTGCATCTATTTTTGTTATCATTCCTGACAGTTCTCTTAAATAATTTTCTTCAGCACAGAGCAACTTAAAATACTGAGTAAAAATAAATAAATGAAATCGAAAAACGTAGCACTTGCTTCCAACGAAACAATTTTTTTCTCTTTGCAGATCACTTTTGTTTTCTTCGCAATTTCATAAAAGAGAAATCTACGTACATTTATTTCATAACCAAATGACAGGCCATACTTTAAAAGAAAATGTATATTTCTATTTTCTTATTTGAGTTTACTAGATTACTCAGACAAATTTGCACGTAAACATCTCACAAGAGAAAGCAAAAGTTACGAGTAAAAATAACTATGAAAAATAACTTCAACATTCATACAACATCGTCCAAATAGTATCTTTCATGGGGAGCGTGATATAACTGACACAAACATACCATTCAGAAAGTAATAAATAGGGAACATGGGGAAGAATATATTAAAAGGTTCAAATCAAAAGAACGTAAAAAATCATTTCCCTCTCACATTAGCCAGGAACAAATGTAAGAGCAATTACTTAGAATAAATAGATACAATAAAATAAATATCCACTTGTGTTGTGATTTCTGAGATAACTCTGATATTATGCAGTTGATTTATTTTTCACCTCTTCTCATTGCCAATGAATTAGAACGTGATGGTGGGACATGGGAGTTTGGAAAATTAACGACATGTCTAAGTCTTAAATTGTTTGATTTCTGAGATGAAGTATTTTCATTATGGATTTTAGGCGAATTCTCCATGTATTAGTGCTGGTTATTATAAAATACTTAGTCGACAAGCTGTTTGAATTAACGGTCGAACTTGAAACGTTGAGATTTAAAAAGTAAACCAAGAGTGATGGAAATTAGTCATATTTCGTCATATAATTACTACAGTTCATAATTCAAACAACTTAAAATAAAATGTTTGGGTGTCATAAATGTAATGAAAGACCACCGCCGCCTCCGTTTTTGCAAAATGAGTGCCATCATATCTCTTACAGAAGGCTTGTCCGGATCAATCTATTGACGAAGGAATTAACGAAATCGAAAATTGTAAATTTCACGGACCTTTGATACAGAATTTGATCCTGACTAACTGTTCCATAAATGTGACTCAAAGACATAATTAGTTTTGTGAAACGCTAACAGACGGACTGTTCTTCCATTCTTCTAACGGTGACTTATTACCTGCCTCTCACTTCTCTCTAGCATACTGAAATGAAATAACATCTCCAAAGGGCAACCGTTGTCGACCAACTATTAATTATCCTACAGCTATTAATACCTTTAGCGACCAGCCTTAGTGAATGAACAACGAGCATGGAATCAGATTCGGAATGATTCAGAAAAAATCAGAAGAGATCCACATATAGCCACATAATGACAAACTCAGAATGAGTCTGGGTCGCTATGTTCAATATCGGCCAGTAACTTCTGATATTACTGTTACTGTTCGTTTTTTAAGTATACAGTAAGACGTGACAGGACCTTTTCACTATTATAAATACTCTGCTCAACTCAAAAGAAAAGAACTGTTAATCATAAATGTTCTATGGTCCTGACATAGGTGGCGCTCCCTAAATCTGGTGAACCGGTGACCGGGCGCCGGTCGGCCATCTTTCTTTTCTTTATTTGTGAGTAAGACAGCAGTTTAATATGAACCGCTTTTCTATACAACCTGATTTTCACTAATAAAAGCAAGATGGCTGACCGGCGCTGGGTCATGTGTTCACCAGAATAAGGGAGCGCCACCTATGTAAGGACCATAACACGGTACGGAGATCATGTATGATTGATACTTACTTTTGCGCTGCTAATTAGTTAAACAGCATTAAACTGACAATCCCGTGATCCCACTCAAATCTAAATCCATCCATATCCAGGTAGTCAATTCAAAGACAAAAAGGAAGGATTTCAGTTGAAAATTAGTGGCGTGGCTCATGAGCACAATAACGTTGAAAGAAAAAGCTGATCTCTAGGCACGGCTCTGATGTTAATATTTGCATACGCTTTCTAGCAGAAGATAGATGCCGTATATTTTCGAATATGAGTCGACCATAAGTATCAGACGAATTGAGCATAACATTTCAGAAAATCAACAGATTAGATTAAATTATTTAATTATAGACATATTTTCTTTTCCAGATCAAATACAGGAAGCAATGATGGTATCACTCAATTCTGTGTAAAATATTATGGAATCACCTTGTAATTTGAATTTCTAAAACAAATATCAGCACAGATATACATATAAATATGCAAATTAGTCTAAAGTTAAAAGTGAGTACGTGCTGGCCATAACAAACTGCTGGACTTGTTTGACTGGGATAATTGAAAGGAAACATGACTCCAACAAGGGAGTTCTCAATTGGAATAATGGAAAGGATTATAACACTCCTTCGAGTTATAAAGGAACACATACACGTAGACACCAGCAGACGTCAAGGCATCAGGATAGAAAACACAAACCAATGTGCCTTGAAGATAAAGAAAATGCACAACAAAACAAATGAAAAACGAATGGGCTGAAACAGGAGTCAGTGTTTGTGAGAGAACTGTAAGATATCGACTGAATGAAGTGGAATTTACATAGATAATAGCCACACGAACACGAGCACTAACACCCAAACAGTGTGTGTGTGTGGGGGGGGTGACAATAGACTAAAGAGAAGCAATTTCTGAATGTGGATGATTGCATGAAAGTGGTATTCTGTGATGAATCATGAATCAGTATTGGCCATTGAAATCTATATGGATGACTGCCAGAAGAAAACCAGCAAATGTTCCTGACTCATATATTATATGTATGTCAGGTAAAAGAACAGGGGAAATGGCAATCACTTTATCAACAGTCAATACACTGGTGCACATTGACATTTTGAACATTTTTCTCATTCCATCGATAGAAAATAGGTTTGGTGAAGTAACATCATTTTTCAGCACAATAATGCATCTTGCCACAGGACAAAGAGTATTAAAGCATTTCTTCAGGAAAGGCATATCAAATCAATGATACGGCCAGCAAACAGTCCGGATCTCAATCCGATTGAAAATGTCCATGACAAGGCTCCATTCAACAACGCTGATCTGTCAACCGCTATTAGAGAAAGTCGGAACCAGCTTGATGGAGAATAGTGTGTGTCCTTAATTAAGGCAGTGCCCCACAGAATACAGGCCATCATAAAGGCCCTAGGAGGAGAAACAAAGTGCTAATCATGATTTTTTGTGTTGATGATTCCATCATTTTTTGTTCAGCATTGAGTGAGTCCAAAATGTATTCCTCTACTTGATCTGGAAAGATAATGCCAGTAGTTTAAATATTTGAATCCACTCTGTTTCAGGTATATTGCATGAAGCCGAACTGTTAAGCTATTAAACAAAATTGTTTTGTGTCATGTCTGTGATCTGTTTATTTGCTGCAAAGTAAAAGAAACTGGGTAAACATTCTCTAAGTGTACTGATTCCATAATCTTTGCCAATATGCTAAAATCTATCGACACTGTATTCGTATAGGCATAAATATTGGCTATTTTTGACTGACCTGAGCATAAGACGAACTGCTGATTTTGGGCCATTTCTTTAGTTAAAAGACTTGTCATATGTTCATGAATATATGGTAAGTATTAAATGATCGATGTTTTGAATGCCTACTCTCTTTGTTATATCTGTTCACAGGCTTGATGGACTATGTACATTTTGGCTTATGTTTACTTATTATATAAGTGTTTAGTATTTGCAGTGTCGCTTTATATGCAGGCATCAGAACAAGAGAAATAATTTAAGTATTAGTCTGATAAATTCTACCCTTGATCTCACAGATTACATACACTAGTTATACATGTGTATTCAGCTCTGTTTAATTTGGTATATAATAACATCAACTGAGCTTTTCCGTTATTTACTAGGTATAGACAATTCCTGCTATACGCTACCACAATCTACGCGAAATCCATTTACCGCAATTCGGACTACTGCGACCATTTCCTGTTTCACGTGTGTGATTAATCAGTTACCGCGAGACCATCCTGGAAATTTCCCAAAAACCTGAGTTCAGTTACCGCAAAATCTTCCTGGAAGTGTATGAAAGATCTGAAAGGACGGGGATGCATTGCAATTATTCCAATTGATTCTATTAATCACTTAACACGAATTCGTCTCATGCGAGTAACACTGTATGCATAGGAATATCGACTACAGAGCAGTGGCTAGGATTGGCGAGTAACGAATAGACATGTGTCAACCGTGGCTAGGTGACAATTATATTGGGGATAATACGTTCTGAAATCCCCTCAACAGAAATGCCATCATCGTTTTCTCTGGTGAATTGTTACATACACAATTATCCATCATCGACTCATCCATCGACTCTGAAAATCCCTGAGGAGAAATTTGCACTCATCCTTTCGTTGGCGCCTTCGGACAATTGCTTTCACGCTAGCATATTAATAACAGATTGAATTGAAAACCAATGAGTTGGTTGAAATAGAAAGGTACAGCGTAACAGACATTCCCTTTCCTATATGCGGGGAACTGGTGGACATAGTCCATTACAATTATCACCTGAATCAGTTTGCAACAGAGGGCATAATAAACATTAAATAAATTGATGCATTATCGTGTGTTATATGTTCTCAAGTTCCCTTACTCCACAGTTTGTCGTTCTTGTCGCTGGTTATTTACACCGGGGATCATGAAACCGTGTAGCAGAGTTGAGAATCACTAACGTTTTAGCACAAAAATGAAACTGTACTTTCCTTTAACTGTCTTTTCCTCGTCCAAATAGAAGGATTGCAGCAACCAAGAAAATGGAAAACCTCAAGCACATGTTAAAGTAACAAAGATTATTTAATAACAGAAAAAAGGCAGAGTTGACATGAAACAATTCACACGCAACTGAAATACAAGTGTATACACCTTAAAAGATACATAGATTAAACACGTAGCATGGGTCAGTTGTTCAGCGCGAAGAGCACAGCATGACAGGAGATGCGCTCTAGTAATCAGTTGCATCACGGTCTGTCTCCGACCACCGCGACTATAACTTGTTACTGGATATAGGCATACAGGGACGAGATAGTGTGGCTGACGGTGCGCAAACCACCCTCAATATAATCCAAGTTAAATGCAAGTCATAGATTTACACCCTACAGTGCATTGCAGCTGCTGCTCGAATCAGAACCGAAGCCACGGCAACTTCGACCAGGACGAACGAACATGATGACTAGGTGGGATGATTAAAAAAAGAACTAGAATCAAAAGAAAACAAAAGAAAAAAGACAAAAACTTGGCAATCGACTTCTCTCTTTTCTTTAGGACTTGTAAATCTGTCTCAAGATATATTTGGCAAATATTCTTTGTTACCATCTTTAGCCAGCACTTCGATAGACATATGCTTGGCAGTTGGCCCGATATTTTGAACAGTCGACCATCTTCTGAGTAATAATATTGTCTCTCTAATTTTGTGGAGCGTATCTACAGGGAATACATTTTTTATGCTTTTTATGTTTTGACTCAGCGTCTGGAATGAAATTGCTTTGTTCTATCCTGCAACCCAATTAGTTGATTTACGCACTGATCAATGGAACAATAAGACACAGAGGCAAAGGTGCGATTTTTCTTTTCCACTCCTGGTGTGTGATAGGTGAAGATTTTAAAACCCACCTGAGAACATATATATGTGAGACACAGCGAGTGCGGGGAGATTGAGGGAAGGCTAAGAGCAGAAATGGGAAGCGCATACAAATGAATATAAATGAAGGGGAATTTGAAAATCTAAGAAATATTAATATACTATAGGAGGAAAAATAGTCGAACGAAAGATCGATCTGCCCGAATTGTTATACATGAAGTACGTTCATTACTAATTGTTTACTAGTCTTTCTTTCCTCTTTATATTATTATTGTTGCTATTTTTCATTGCAACGCTCAGGTAATTTCATTCTACGACCGTTAAGTTATGAATCAGAAAAAAGAAGTAGCCTTCTACCGGATTGCTATTTGCATCTAGTCTTCTTTGGAATCAGTCTGCCATAGAAAGAACTTTACCGATTAGGCAACGGAGAACAATCAGCAGGTACAATTTAAATTCAGTCATATAGTTTCATTATTCCGAATATATATAGATATAACATATCCATGCTGTGTTATTAATTCACCATTAGTAGTATAAGACGTACTAGTCTTAAGTTGTCAGACTTTCCTAGATGAGGAATTCACATGATTTATTTGTACCATTTTCTTTCTTTTCATCTTTTATTGTAGTTTCTTAAAAATCGGTGACGATATGTACAATGGAATAAAAATATGAAAAATGTAGTTTTTATATCATAGATAATAATCCTAAGATTTACTAATGTAATTTCATCTTTTGCAGATTCAATGTAAGCGGGGATACAATTCGTTATTATTGGAAGTTTTAGAGCCGTTATCCTATCCAAGAAGTTAGACTTATTTTCAACACGATTTCAACTTAGGACATAATGCGACTCAAGCCGCTGATAATGTCCACAAAGCATTTGGAGTGAACTCTACTACAGTGCGAACGGTTCAGTAGTGGTTTAATAGCTTTAGGTCTAGGCCATTGGATAACAAACATCGAGGGATACTTCTCAGCTGACTGTGTCTAAGCTTAGAAAATTGGGATATGAAGATTTGGAGAATCCTCCATATCACAGCTCATATTTCCTCTACAGACTATCATCTTTTCGGGCATTTAGAACTTCATATCCGTAATAAAATATTCAATAATAAGGGAAACATAATTCATGTTTTTACCTAAATAAGATATGCTATATTATGATTAGTGGTTGTTGCTTGAAATGTGTCTTATTTTGATTAATTATTTATCATTTTTGTTATTTATATAATCATTGTATTATTCGAAAATGACATTGCTTATCCACCATCTTATATTTCGTCTTCCTTTCCTTCCTTCCATCATTTACCTTTTCTTTTCAACCTTCTACTTTTTTATGTCGTTTTGTTTTGCTGCCTTCCCTTTCTCCCTTGCAGTCTTCTTGTTTCTGTCCTTCATTATCTTTTTCCTTTCTTTCCGTTTTTCGTAGGCTCTCTCCCTTTCCTTTTTACACACATTTTCCTTTTCTTTGCATCTGTATTCCCTTGTTTTTATTTTGTTTTCATTAATTCCTTCTTTTCTCTCTTAGTTGTCTGTCAATTATGACTTCCTAATTACGTTTTCTGCCATCTGAATATTTTTACTTCTGTTTTTCTTGCTTTCCTTTCTGCATTATCCCTTTATTTATGTGTTTCTTCGCTTCTCCGTGGCATCTTTCCTTGCTTTTCTACTTCTTTTTTATTAACCCATTCTGTTTTTCTTCACCTACATGCTGCTTTCTCTTCTTTGTTTTCTTCTTGTTTTACTTCATTTCTCCCACTTTTCATTCATTCCTTCTTTCCGTCACGTTCTTCTTGATATTCTTTTTTCTTTCAACTTTGCCTCGCATTTATTCACCCTTTTTCCTTACCACCTTGCTGCTCGAATGTCTTTCTTCTTTCTATCGTTTCTTTTGCTGATCAGAATGTCCCATCTTCTGAACTATCAATGCCATTGTATAAAATATTTACTATCTAAAAAAATGTTTTCTCCAAAAATGATCAAACTTAATTACTGTTTTGATTGATGAGAATTTCATAACATTTAACTGAAAATAATTTGAACAGAAAAACATCATATTGGCTCAAACAAAACAGACATTCTATGCATCAGTGAATATAGATTCGTTAAATTTGTTGATGCAGTACACGGGGCATGATGCTGAGAAATAGTTAACGG
>VCCN01005774.1:7417146-7433462 GCA_006491835.1 Architeuthis dux
AATACCACACCTATTTCAGTCCTGCGGTTTAGATGTGCATAGACTTGTAACGGACATCATTTTCATATAGAAAAGTATAGGCCTTGATCAATACCCTAGCCTCGCTCATTTCATTTCGCTCGCTTGGATTAAATATTTTGAAGTTCGCCGTTTGCAATTACAAAGCACGATTAGGCTCCATTAGCAATGACGTGGCACAGCAATACTGTAGTTTAGCTGGAGGTATGTGAGAGAAGGTTTAGCTTTCCAAAATCGTAGTAAGCAACTGCCTGAAAGCGTCTTTAAACAGAACGCAAGGAAGAAGAGGTTTTAACGTTAGTAACATACAAATGAAATGTATTTAAGTTATTCAAAAAACGTGTATGCGATTAAATACGGTTGTGTCGTTAATGTTTGTAGGGCAGAAGTACACCAAAGTGTATGACCGTAAATATGCTTGTACACGCGTGCTTAGGAAGTATGTTTGGCATGAGAAATTGAAAAACAGGTGTTGTTGATAAACTAACTAGATAGTATATATTTTAAAGTCTATCAAAGAGAAGAATGTTCCAAGATTAAACTTTCTGTTTGTGTGTGATCTGTGATGATGTATTGTTGTGAGTAGCATAGAGTTAGTATTTGAACGTAACTCTTGATAAAAGATATGAAAACCTTTCTCCTTGCATTCTGTCCCGTCAATAGTTATCTTTACAAAATAAATCGTCACTGTTATGCCAAACTGCTTTGCGGTGAAGGAGGGCGGGAGAGAGCTTGTACAAAGCATTCTACAAACCTGCCTCTATAATTAGATTGACATGATTCAATAATATTATTTATTTCATACACAGCACAGCATCATTTTTTCATACACACTATATCTCGCTGGTCATTGGTTGATAACTATCGTTTTATGTAGCTGTATAATGAAGAGGGGAAGAGGGGTTTGGCAAGGGAGACTATTTCCTTTATTTCAAATCGTCTTGGTCGAATATAAGGGACAGTGTTTTTTGTGTTTTTTTCAAATCGCCTGACCACTCCCTGTTGTAGTGCTTGGTTCCCCAGAAGCACGAAAAGGAGACCTGCGCATAAATATACTGGCCGCTTTTCCTGGCTAAAGGCCCATCAGAAGCTTGCAGCGTCTAATTAGTCACGTTTATCTCCGACGTGTCGTGTCTTACTTTAATCACGCTATGTTGCCGGTTTTGAGTGATGCGTCCTGTGATTACGTCAGCCCGCTTTGGCCATGCTATGTTACAGTTTCATTCATATGGCGCTCTACTTGTAAATTAGAAATGTTAGATTTTCGTAGTTGCTTTAGAATACGACAGATGATTCGTTACACGTTTTGATGAATAATTCATTGAAAGAAAAAAATAATAAGAGCTATTACACAAAAGGATACTTGCCCGTGGAACGGATATTGAGTTTCTCCGTCAAAACAGAAGGCAATAAACGCTGGGATAGGAATGCATTTAAGACGCACATATTTGCCTGAGGTAGTAGTTATATATTCCCAGCACACGGTGTAATGGAATAGGCGTAGTCAATTGCAGTCTTTTATCAGAGAAGAGCAGCTATTGATGAGAAGTATTGCCGCTAAATAAATAGAAGTGCATACACACACAGAAATATATATATATATATATATATATATATGTATATATGTATGTATATATGTGTATGCGTGTGTGTGTATAATGTTCATGATACATATACATCAATATGTCTTAATAGATGCAAGCACACACACACATATATATTATGCATTTATAAATATACTAATTTCGACTGTCGATATAAACATTATGGGCAAAAATCCACAATAATGCCCAGTAGAGAAAGAAAGGAGACTGTTAATATATCCCAATATCACATTATTGAATTAACAATCTTTCATGGCATATGCTTAGGCCCTGGGTTCAAATTACGAATTTAACCACTGATCAGTATCATAGATAGATAGATAGATAGGTGTTGCATAACGGCCGATCGAACTTCTTGTTCTCTGGTCGCCGTGAGGGAAAGAGATGTTGAGAGAGATTGAGAGAGAGTTAGAGAGTTTCTGAGAAGGTCGCCATGAGGGAACGAGAGAGAGAGTTAGAGACGATCATTTTTCCTCCGCGGCTGCGGGCTGCGATGATGATGATGATGATGATGATGATGATGATGTCTCTCTGTCCGGATCGCCTCCGCGGGCTGCGGGCGGCGATGATGATGATGGTGTCTCTCTGTCCGGATCGTCTCCGCGGGCTGTGGACGGCGATGATGATGGTGATGATGTCTCTGTCTGGGTCTGTCGACGGGAGCCAAATTTCACTGTGGAGGGAAATTCATTCTCGGACAAAAAAACACTCCCACGTGTGTGGAGAGAAAAGACGACAACATCCACGGATCTTGAAGCTTTATTTCCGTACCACGCAGGTCAATTTCTGGGCTGATCTGCGGATTTCGGCGAGGTACGGAAATTCTGTTGCATGTCGCTGTATAAAAGAGTGGGTCACTTTTGAGGGCTGCTATTGCTACTGCTACTGCTGCTGCCACTGCTACTGCCACTGCCGGGCCGTTAGGCAGGGCATCTCGACCCCCACTGACTATACTGTTTCAATCTAGCCTTTATATACCTAATAGTCATAACTCCTCCCACTTTTCAAATTCCCAACGTTTTTTTTATAACATGGTACCCCGGTTGGTCACCTGATCTGGGTCTATTTCGTTACATAGGTCTGGATCGACACTCAAAAGAAACCGTCACTTGACAAACGTCTTTTGGCAGCATGCCGTGTTGGTGGAGCTCATTTAAAACATTGGGAAAAGGGGTGATCAATGAATAAATCACTTCGCTCACTTTTAGTGCGGCAATGATCAATAAAATATTTGAAAAAATCAAAAAAACCTGAACGCACCCGGACACAATAAACATAATAAGGAGTGAATGTTTACATTTTCAGCCCCTGGCTCTATTGGTGCGGCCTGTACACGTGATACACACATATAGCAAGCCAGTCAGACAGCCAGCCAGGCTTGCTTAAAATCTGAAGAAACCTATGTTGACAGTTTTGGTTGACGGTTTCTAATAGATAGATTGATAGTTTTTGTTCATATAATGACATCATCTGACCTACCCAAACACCGATAATCACATAGTATAGTTCTACTTGGTAAATCCATCGACATTCGGTCTCAATATTGTAGGGACTTTCTTTCCAAGATGCCCATACTTGTTATATCAAATGGAATCAACATTTGGATACCAACGCCATCATTATAATCGGACGAAGGAAGATAAATGCAGAATGGTTGAACGACAAGAGACGTTTTCTTACCAAATAGTGCACATGCGTCGCGTCTGGACACTGCCGAGTTAGTGTTGATACACATTATGTAATACTAGTATGCCAGTTGTCGCATATTAGAGAAGCATGTGTAATTTGAGCTAGTATCGTGGATTACAAATAATTTAAAGCTGTAATTCAGCAGATTTGGTAATGATTGATACAAACCGAACTTTGTTGAAATTAATATTATCTAAGATTCACATTATTATGGTTACCTGTCAATCAAGAGCTCAAGGTGTCACCAGACCACGCTTTTTGGCTAAAGCTCACACAAGCAATAGGTGCCACTTGAGTGCTTTGCATGTCACTAAGTATAATGACAGCGGGGAATTGTTTGTCAATTCAGCACAATTAGATGGATGTTTCCATGCTGACGAAGGCAAGATCAGTATGGCTGGTTTGGCAAGTTTTAATTAGCTAATTGAGAAACCGATTTGGACATGTGTCTCGCCCGATGTGGGTGTAGTTGATGAACCAATCACCTTTTGATTGTGTCATAGCCGATGTGGCCAATTTTGATTGGTCGCAAAAGGTCTCCAATTCCATAAATAAACCCTAAATTTCATAGAGGGGCAAACAGAGGGCGGCAACCTGCCGTGGGTGCATGACACCCGTGTCATTGAACTGATATGCTGATATGCCGCTTGTCTTTCTCAACACTCTGAATTATAAGGACGTCCACATGTTCTTATAATATGATTGTACACTAAAGAAAATAAATATTTGTTATTGTTGATTTTAAAACCGGCATTCGATCTGTTCCTTCAATCCAACTTTGTGACCGGACCAGCTCAACTTGACGACGTTTCAACCAACTTCGCCAACAGCCGTTATGCGGATCTTGAACACAACGTGGGTGTAGAAGGTGTTGGCGGGGTGAGACTGTCCGGGCGGGGCTGGAACATTGTCATACTAGTTTACACTTCCAATAAAAAAGTTACGGAATATTTAATGCATTTTCTTAAAGGTAAATTTAAATAACATACAAGTTATCAAGTCTAACTCTAGTTCTACTAAGTTACGCCACCAGACGTCACTGATGACGTAAGCGTGAAAACAAACGCACACTGCTAATTATTTTATGTGCGCATGTTAACTTCACGCCCTTTTTGACGCCACGCTGTAGAATGGCACTTGGTGCGTTGCCAACTGGGCGACTCTCATTAATACAATCATAAAAATGCACGTCTCTCCTGTTGTGGCTTCAGGCCAGCCGTAGCAGTTTTACGGTCATGGGGAGGAGCTCATAAATATTAATAGAGCAGATTGCTGACTAGGGTAAGTATCACATGGACATGTCTTGCAATGTATATGGTGTTGTTCAGTGTATTTCTTTTCCTTTCGTTTGTTATGTATTACGTTGCTGCATTTCTCATAGTTTCTGGTTTGTCAATTTCTTTTGCATTTCTCCTCTCTTTTTCTCTGTCTACCTTGTCTTCCTTCTCTTTTCATCGTTTGTTTCACTGCTTTAGTCTTTTTTACTGTTTTTTTCTGTCTCATCTTCATGTTCTTTAACACGCAGTGTGTGTGTGTGTGTGTGTGTGTTCTGTATTCATGCAGCAATGCTATAGAAAAGCAATGTTCTTTTATTAACTTTGTAGATTACACTTTCTTGGTGTCCTACAGTGGAGGGCGCATGTCTGGATTAAATGTGTTGAAACATTTTGAATCCATCACTTTCGGCCATTATTCTGGCCATTATCAAGACCACGGATCGTAAAACCTGAGGACTAGGCTAAGGTACATTGAGCAAATATTATCCAGTGCACATGACACGCAGCGATATTTGGCAAATTAATTTCTCAGATCATTGCTTGTGTGATGCTGTTGAAACTCACTGGATGCTACGCTAATTTGCCCTAAGTTTAATAACTATACAGTGATTGCCTGTCACATAGCGATAGTTGTCAAGCGTGTTTTGCAGGCCACTGTTTGAAAGATCCATTCTTACTGATTGCACCACCTTTTGGAGGGTCTCTGACTAAGTCAATATGAGGAAATCTCAGAAAGTATAAGCCTCCTACTCTATATTGCAAGATATATGATATTGTGCCGTACTACGCCGAGTTTTATATTAAAAAACGATACTGTTATTTCATGTTGTTTTTCATATATTCCTCTCTCACATCCGATACATTTCCTAAAATTGTTTACGGGTTGATGGGCTCTTTCTTCCCTATGTGCATGTTTCAGTGAGCGTTTGGACTTGGTAGACAGCACACGATAACTGGATACATTCATTTTACCTTATATCGGATGCATATCTGAAAACACCAAATATATCCACTACCAGATGTTCCACACGGGCGTACAGTTCTGGTTCCTTGGAAGTTGTGTGTTCAATCCCTGTGGCAGAAAGTTTAAAAATATACATCGACTCAGTAGAAAGGCAGATCCGGAAAGATTGACGGTTACGTGTCTTAAAATGTCTATGTCAGGTCAACAAATGAGAACGATATACCCACATGCATAATGTTTTCTATTTGACAGTAACAGAGGGTTAACGAATTCGACATACGTCTGGAGGGTACAGCTGCCGAAACATTGTGATAAATTGCTGTTTGGGACATGCTAAATATCATCACAGGCAATTGTTTCAAACGTTGGCAGCATGACCATACATTATAAACGAACGCCATACTGTCATCGTTAACTACTTTAAGGTGAAGACATACTTTTTTCACTTATTTGATTTGATTTGTTTGAAACATCGCGTCGCTAAATAAGAAAAACAGCGACAACAACAACACTTAATTCAATTAGCTTTGCCAAATTATGCGCAAACATGTCAGTACATTATTTATTTTGTTTTGTTGTTGAGACGAAAACTATTAAATAAGTATGCCATTTAAAAATTGCAGTTAATGATTATTCAACAAATTATTTGTTTGTTTTTCTCATTCCTTCTTCATATGTGCGTTTTGTGAGATCTGTAAAATGTATCCTGTTCATTGTATTTAAGGATGATGCTGTTGATTCTTAATAAGATGTTAATACAGTGTGCAACGAAAGAACATTATTTTATTTACGGCCGACTTTGTGGGTTACATAATTAGGTGCGTCAGTGATCAGTGTTCAAACCCATCTAAAATCCAGAATTTAGGCAGACACGCTCTTCTAACACTGAATGATAAGCGTCCTGCCATTCATTTCAAAGTATTAGGTTTCCTCTCGTATTTGGCTAAGCTTTTTATACGAAACATTATTGTTATTTATAGATTTTCGTATGATGGAAACATTTCTAATCAGAATTCAAGCAACTTAAAATTGGCAGAAACAAGGCTGTAAAACAATTATGGCCGAAGTGTCAGAAAAAATTGTACTCACCCTTCTTGTCGACTTCCGGCCGGGAGAGGAGGGGCAGAAAACAACCTTGTGTTACATCATAAAAAGCTAATGGATGTGATGTGTCAAAATGTATAGGAAAGGTACTTACTTCTCCTTGGTTATGTAAATTTTCGTTTCAGCCAATCAGATCGGCAGACTCATCAAAACCGGTACTTCACAAGTATCCCCTCCCTGTCCTCTCCTCCTCATCCTCCTTCCCACTACTACTACTACTACTACTACTACTACTACTACTACTACTACTACTGTGAACAAGTACTTTAAATTGCAGCGCTTAACTTCATTACATAGAGTATACCTTACTCTTAAATCTATTCAAGTGAGTTACTCAACTCAACAACTATTAACGGACATTGATTTCCATTCGGGCTCGAACAAGACAACACCATAGAGAGATGTGTTACAAATTGAGTCACCTTTACAAAGTACCAGAAGCCGATACTAGTGTTCTTCTTCACACGGTAAGGTTGACGTTTTGCCTTTTCTTCTCTCTGTTTTGCCGGCCTTTTAGAAAAAGTTGAGAATTGTTCGAGTCCGCTCGTTGACATTTGCTCCGGTCTACCTCTTCCTCCTCCTGTTGGCCCTTTTCTTCGCTGACAATTGCCATAATGAAAAGTCATGACACCGAATTTTAAATGAGCTAAAATTAGTTTTTATTATTTTAAAAATATTTTTATTGTCTTATGTATTTCCTTTAAAAACGTAAATTGTGTTTTTTAAACGAAACATTACAAGAATAAGCTAGTATTATTAAAGAAATGTGTATTATTTATTCTTATTTACCTCTGCCAACACAGTTGGAAGAGGTATATGTATTTACTTGTGTCTGTCTGTCAATTTGTCTGTCTGTCCACACAATATTTCCAAAAGTTCTCAATGAATTTCAATGACATTTTTTTGAAAGGATGAGCAATGGGCTAAGTAAAGATTGATTACATTTTGGTACGGGACGATAGATTTCCCAGTTACCTCCCTGCATCGTAACCATATATGAACTGATATTTATCCAGTTCTTAATGGCAATGGCGTTGGCAGAGGTATGCGCTCGATGAGTGCTTTCTAGTTATTAGATAAAATATTATAACTCAATATGTTATTAATGTTGACTACTTGATCTTAATTTTCAGTTATTTTTTGACTCGGCCGTCATTCTGTGGCTACGTATAAACAGCGCTATCGGAAATAAAGAGTAAGCATCTGGTAAGAATCGAACTTCCCTCATGCCAAGAAGAAGTCCGGTTTACGTTCATCTGCTATGACCACATTGCCACGGAGGATTTCAAGGCACGCAGAAGTTAATAATCACCCTACAAACTCATTCTTCATTCAGGCTATCGCTGCCATGTCGTGTTGTTTTCGTATAAGAACTAATAGCATGTGTATCAGTTGTTAGAGGAAGTATTGTAAGCCCATATTTAATTTATTTTCAATACTTTTTACGTTCTTGAACCAACACCAGCACTCAGCAAAAGTTAGCTCATGCGTATTTTTCTCTGAGCGATGCAAAATCGTATCCTTTCTAGTCTGAAGCCACGTTTCTTGAGTCCATATTTTGCGTAACATTTTAGAAAGATATAAATAATAATCTACATGATTAAATAATTGGGCAGGTCCTCATGGGTCACACTGAAGCCTTTGTAGAGGATAGCTGTTACCTTTACCCGTACGTACGCGTATGAGAGCCCAAAGCAAACCGATATTGTGTTATACTTTCCCCCACTTGGGTGGCAACCAAATATTAGTAAACCATTTCCCGAATTAGTTTAATAAATCTTTCCTGTGATATTATTGATTATATAGACACTTGTCAAATAAATGACAATGATGATATGGATGCTGGTTCAAATATTTACCTGAACAAAGGCAGTTTAGATGAATAGTGGGGAAGCTTAGTTAAACAAGTGTGTATTTTGTGATAAAAGCATATAATGTGGTACACTTATAGCAGAAGGCATTCCAAACAAATTTGACATTGAATTTTCAATATGTCGCCCATGGCAGCCATTCTGAAAATCGGCTGCCAACTATTAATATGATATTGAGGACATAATTAGTTGAATGTATTTATCATGCATAGTTTTGGGGGGAATTGTCATTTGAATAATACATTCAAGTCATTGAAAATTTAAGATGGCCACGACACAATTCCAAACTCAAAAGAAGTGATAACAATAACAACCCAAGCCTAATGTCTATCGCGAGAAAATCTATTCAGCCACCCATCTACAGTAACAGGGGATGTGCAGCCTCAGGCAGCTATTTTGCCCTTGCACTGCCTAATACAACTTCTCACATTCGCAGTAGACATAGCTTCACCGGTCTGCATCTGGTAAGCATATCCAGAAGGGTTCATAGTACCCTGAATATGCCTTTGACCAACCTCATCTACACATTGAAGTGTGATATAGAAGGAAGAGTCTGGGCAATTCTAAAGTTACAAATCCGAATTCTCCATTATAACAAATATATGATTTCACACGGAGATCATCCATATCAGACTAGTTTACGCAACATTAATGCAATTACAATTTCCATACCAGTCATGACCGCCATCTTGAATTGTCAATGATTTACATGTATTAGCCAGATGGCAATTCCCAAGAACTATGTATTTTATATTTGTGGAAGCAATATTTCTTGTGGAAAACATTAGGTGTGTCATTTTATGATTTTTATCATCACTATTGAGGTATAAGATCATATAGGGTGAAAAGTAAAACCAAGATTAAATCCATTGTGAATGGTTGCAGTAAATGTATCTATTTATAAATTAGCTATAACAAATGTAAACTGACTACTCAAATAAGAAAAATGGCTGTCATTCATGAGGGTTGAATATTCTAAATTTGTTTAATGTCTTTAGCTATAAGAGTACGGTGTCTTTAGCTATAAGTGTACAGTGCGCAATGCGTAAAATATGAGATCCAACAGTTTTTATCATAGCTGTGACCACCTCGCATAAGCCGTAGAAGCGGCCTCTTAATTCTTCTGTTTTTTCACGTTTGGCCGCTCAGGAACCTTTTATGTCATGTGCTTTGATAAAAAAAACGGCTGCATATGCATATCCATACGACTATTTTGATATGTGGTCCTTTCACAGAACGGATTAATCAGCTTGCGCTGGCAGGGTTAGAATGACGCAAACAGCAGATCCAAATAGCGTAATAAAAGTCCATAAAAACCTTACATCGTATCTTCAGGTTTTGTATGGCTCTTTGGGGAAGGATAAACCCAGAGAAAATCCCTATATCTTTGCTCTCTTCTTCTATGAAGCATGGTGATTTGCATTCACTATCTTTACGTTTTCAGTATCCTAACTTCTTGTTTGTTTTATTAATGTGTCTGCAAGGTTGGCCGGGGCCAGCGTATATTTACCCTGGTCGACTAGGGACACTGCTAAATTATACGGTTATCGTGATATAGTACTGGACTAAAAAATAAATAAAATGAAATAAAATAGAGGAAAATATATCAAAACTATATTTGCATCGAAAGGAGGATTTTATGGATAACGTAGCATAGATGTGCCCCGCAGTATCGAATGACATGTGCACCCGGGAATCGCCGTGAATTGAAGTCAGAATAAAGCCTCGATTCGAGAAAACAATATCGTTTGGTTTTAATCCACATTTACGAGCTAAAACTTCTGAAATCAATAGCAGTGGACTTGGGTATTCGATAATGGCACCCATTAACATAAAACGATTTGTATCTTCGGTAGTTCCTAGAAGCCTCAGGTTCTTACCGAAGGGTAAATATCAACCGCCTGACGCTCTAATGCTATAACGTTCTACGCACCTGTAAAATCTGTCGAACGAATGGAGTATAAAATAATAGTTTTCACCTCTTTTTTCTTTACATTTTTAATGAGACGATGGAGTAAAATACCTACATTCATCATCAAACTATAATGTAGAGATGCAAATTCCTGCGCGAAGATGCGCGCGTGTGTGTGTGTGTGTGTGTGCGCGTGTGTGCGTATGATTCACAAAACATTGTATGACAGACATATACAGTGTGCAGTATGAAATATCCTTATTTTGAATTCGTTTGTGAACTGCTGAGAACATGAATTATGCATGTCCCAGCATAAGTTTGTCTATCTTCTAGTACATATGACGTGTATATACGGCATGCATTATCTATTCTCCTGGACACTTGATGCATATTATACACATAATAATCCTATTCTGTCAGTAACGATTGTCTTAAATGCTGTCCGCTGACAACCTCTTACTTCCTGGTTTTCAACACATTTCTATAGTAACATGTTTGCAATGTATTTCTGGAATAAATCTTTGGCAAATCATTTATTTTCTGAAAAATACACTACCAATGCATTTATGTTACATATAATAGCAATAAATCAGTAACCTTTGTCTTAATTCCTGACTACTGACAACTGTTTCTTCCTAATTTGAAATGCATATCTATTTACATTACACATAAAATAACCCTATTCTGTCAGTAAACTAGCTATAATTCCTTACCAATAGCAATCTCTTTTGCAATGCACTATCATTATTGACTTGGTTGCTGTCATTATTTGAAATGTATTTCTATAATACAAATCCACACTAACTGTGAGGATATTAACAGAATGAATGTAAAAAATACTTTTTCACTATTACGAATTTAAGTTTTAGTACTTACTAAATACGCGCAAAAATCGCCTTTACTTATTGATTGAAGCTTTATCGTTTGGTGAACTCATATTCAAACTAGAAAGCACTCAGAGTGTGCATACCTCTGTCAAAAGCTAGTTCAGAAATAGTTAAGATAAGGGGGGAAAATTCCTGAATCCGCCCCGGAATCTAATCGGTTTTTCTGACAAAATGGAATTCATCAATAACCCTTGGTGATAGTATCTCTCAATAAAACATAATTCCACTGATGCTTCTAAACATTACATCATTTTTTCGTAGTCAATTTCACACACTTCCCTAAAATGTAATTGAAACTGGAGGTATTGCTTGGTATAGGTATATAGCTACTATTCACGGGAGGAAAGAATTGCTGCATTCACCCAACAATGTAATTACTTTTACCGTAGCCCATTGCCCACAGATCTGCACATGATATTTAGTGTGAACAAAATCAACGTTACAAAGCCACACATCATGGTGTGTATAGGTTTAGATATGAATAATTCATTAAATATTGGAGGGTTCAGTTTATTACTTGGCAACAATCGAAGATTGACCCCCCATGATATTGACCCCCCCACTTCAAGTACATATACTCTAACATAATTATAAAACCTGCTTTAAGTCGGCTAACATATGTTTTAGGTATAATGTATTTGTATTTGTATGAATTCGTTTTAAAGTTTATATATATGCTAGCATTTAAATGTATGCAAATCACTTAACTCCACCGTTCTGAGATTAACGAAACGGTTAGTACATAATGAAGTTTTTTTTCTTTTCTGAAATGAGCGTTGTGAATAAGTGATAGTTGATGAAGATTTGTTCGGGTTAATTTTAAAAAGGCGAAACTAATTTGTCTTTTCATATCATTTTATTCAGACATAATTTGGAATTTTGCATACAAAATATGAAATATATAACTGGTCTACCGACTTGTAACTTGAAGCAATATGTACGGATGTATTAAGAATGGGCGTTCAGTTTGCCACTATATACCAAATGAAAACTCATCCCTCTCTTATGGCTAGGTACATCTTACACTAAGATGTATTAATCAAGAGGCCCAATTTATTACTTTACAACAATAGAAAGCCGATCCCCCACTTTATTGATCATCCATTTCATGTACAGATATTTTAAAAAGAGTCTAACATCTGTTTTAAGTTCGCCAATCTTTTACTATTGTATTCGAACATATCTTCATTAGTTACCGAGTTATTACGCTTCAAAAGGTGTGACAAACGGACTGGGTCGGTTCATACCGGGTAGACTGTTTTATTCTACAAATCTACATGGATCTTCAAAACATGTGTTATCGAATACTGAAAACCGCATTCTCCTATTTTTAATAGTGTCGGAGACATGGAGCAGTTACATGACCAATACGTTTGAGCGACCCCACCTACGAATCCGTCACACAAACCATTATCAATACATTTAAAGACCATAGTCACCAAGTTTGTTTGTTTTTTATGTTTCTTTGTATGTCCACGTCACGGTGAAGGCATAGGTTTTATACTCTCTTTCCTGTAAAAGGACACACTTTTTGTGTTAGGCCTCTTCCAAATGTCGTTGACTGCCCTCTTTCTGCTGCCAGATCAACAAAGGGGTAGTTAGGGAGAAGATCGGTTAGTTTAGAGAGGAGCGATTCGTTTGCTGATAGAAATGTATTATCGCTCGGTACCCTCTTACTCTCACCCTCTCTATGAACGATACTAAGGCTGTTTGATTAAAGAAATCATCGTAATTTTAAAATAAGTAACTGTAACAGCGGTGTTTATTTCACATTTTAAAAACAAATTACTTTGAACACTAACTGATTTCCTATGTTCTATCTATTTATGTTATTATTTTTTTGCTGTAAAAAAGAAATTAATAGCGAGTGCCGAGTATGAAAATTCACTACCTGTCGGCAGAGGGACCCATGCCGTTCTGGCGATATTTGATATGGGACTGCTTTTAAGGGAACATTTTAACTAAAGATGTATTTACATTGAAAGCATACAAAAATATTAGAAACGTCAACAGGTTTTTTTTTAATGAATATATTAGAATGAAACAAATCTGTTGTTATGCATAGCTTAATATTAACGTTACTTTCGATTTTAAAAATACCCTATAAAATAATGTAATGGTCACATTTTTATGAATGTACATGTGTGGAAGTTCTTTTAAAAGTTTAATACATTTTAATAAACTAAATACACATATTCTTCAAATCTTTTAATACACATGCACAGATTCATCAAATATTTTAATTATTCCAATATTCCAATATTTTGTAATACACGGATTGATAAGAATAACTAAAATATTAATATACAGCTGACATACAAAATATTAATATATAGCTAAGATACAAAGTCCTGTCATTTTTGACGCGTACTATGCTAGTTATACATATACAATACATATTCTCTCGGAAACGTTTGCATTAATTGCTGACCACTGATATTAGTGCATTTTTAGTAAAAGTATATAATCGAATCATTAACAATGCATTTACATTATAGAAATAATAGCCATATTATGTCAGTATTGTTGCATTAACTGTTTGCATTGGTATTAATGCAGTTTAATTGTAAAATTATTTGTAATGCATTTCTATACTAGAATTACTCAATCACTAACATCTAATCGTGATACATGAACACGTGAACGGGTATGTATTATGGTTAGATACATCGGATGTCATGTGCTGAAATTCAAAACCCATACACATGCTGCCATTTTCAGTTCATACATTTCTCTTTTAATTTGTTGCTAAATTGTGCCAGTAGGACTTGTAGTTATCAGTTAACTGTATATCTTAGATGTTAAAAGACTGACAATAGACATAATAGTGATACAAGGGGAGGGGCCATTGACAACAAAGATCTTATTCGTCGACCTACCGCTGGTTGTTAAAATAAACAAAATAGTAAGCCTGATCATTACATGCAAATAGTTAGCGTAAACAAGCCCTCTAGTAATACCTGTTCGAATAAATGATTCAATCGGTTGCGAATAACTTTAGGATCAAGGCATCATATCTCAGAACACTGTAAGTTCACGACCGCAATGTCAATGGGGACATTGTTTCTTCGGAAATAGATTTCAGTATGTATCACTCATTCCACGTGGCTCTATTCCTTTGAAGGTATTATTGACGTCACCATTTTGCTTTTTTAAAATTCAATTGACAATCAACGACGGTCTTCTTTATTCTTTACTCTCATTGTTGAACTGTGCATAACTTGGGCAAGTTTCTGTTGGTCCCCCTGTATCACTTACACGTGTATTATTTGTATAATACTACAGGATTCGGCAGTGATGAAATTCCATTTATCTTATGTTTCATCCATATCGATGTCTGAAGTTCAAAGTGTAGCAATGTCAATATTTAATGATCACTCGACATAACATGTTTACTGTATATATTTTGACTAATATCTCTTTCATCTCATGTGTGTTGCCTTTTATCTGTGCAAACCTTACCCAAAACCAATAATAACAATGCTTCACCTAAGGCATTCAGACAACTTAAAAGTATTACATCTACTACTTCTACTACTATGAGGGGAAAACGAACAATATGGCGTGGAGTACATAAGAGATAAGACAAGAGAGAATGTAATTATATGAATGAATCTAAATGACCTCTGTCGATGTGCCTCATGGGCGAAATCGTCCAGGCGCATTCCATATTAGACAGGTTTCGAAGGATAAGGATGCGAGCTCAAATCTTGCCGGATGCTCTTTTTTCCGATCCAGGGTGCTTATCTGTATGGTCAAATCGCGTTGAGCAAACCAGTTCGCGTAAGTTTACCGAAGTTAAGCAATATACGTAGATGGTTGTCCGTCTGTGAATTATAGGTGCCGTAAGCTTAAGGGGTTGGGATAGGGCGATCAACTCTAGACCGTAAAGCTCAGTGTGTTACTGAAACATCGACGATTGTCGGTGCCCTATGCCCCTCATGATTTGCCTTTTGGTTACAAAACTAAGATAAACTAATAATCAAAACTCATAAAAAACATGCCTTATTTCAGAAACTGGGCCGAAAGACGGAATAATCTGGGTCGATTTCTTCAACGAGCAATTAAAATGAAGTAACTGTTTTGGAAGTAATGAAAAATAAAATGTCCACCTCTTTCTTTACTAAATATTACAGGGCTTCCTGCCCGTTTAATTCTAATCTGCGCCCCCTGTTCACTGATATTATTGTTTGCTTTACTTTGATCTGCTTACTCACGCAAACATAAAGTGTTCTATTTGTTGGAAGATGTTCTCAGTTTGGTTGGGTTTTTGTTAGTCTTGGCTACATCAGACACGAACGACAAATATATCTTGATAGGTGTTTAAAACGTCTTGTGAAACGTGCAGTTAGCTGGATCAATGTGAGTAGGTTTGCTAAAACGCAGATTTACCAAGTGTTGTATGATACCGATCTGTGTTTCTTCTCGCCCATGTGAGGTGGCAGAATGAGAGAGAAGATGACGTCTTAAAATCTGTACATTTACGGGAGCGAACTTTCTGTGAAGGGAAATACTTTCGGTGAAAAAAGCTCGGCACGTGGCGGGAGGTAAAGACGACAAAATTCAGTATTTTAAATTGAAAATCTGCGGTTCGCTTTATTCCGTCGATATAGCTTCGATACCGGGCCAGTTCGCGGATCACTTTGAGGCATAGAATTCTGCTTCAGTTACTATTCAACACGAGTGGTCACTATTCTGAATTACTACCAGTCATGGTAGTAATTCAAATATCAAGGCTTCTTCCTCCTCTTATCCACCCCTCTTCCTTCACCCGTCCGGATGAAGAGGGAAGTTCTTCGCTTGTTGACCTGTTGCCTGTCTGTCGGATTCTAAACTACCCCTAACCTGATCTCTCCTCCCTTACCCCTACGGGGAGGGGAGCCAAGTATATACTTTAAAAAATGTCACTCCACACACCGGGACTTTTCTTTCTTGTTTAAACAATCTTTTTTCTTTTCCATTCCATATTCATAAAAACATCTAGAATATA
>VCCN01005774.1:7558710-7570052 GCA_006491835.1 Architeuthis dux
ATAAGTATATTCATCATTAAAACCATAGCCGAATGATGAAAGAGCATTCATTCTACACAAAAAATACTTATTCTTTTAAAACAATGCGCTTTTTTGTCAATGGTGAATATTGGATTGAACATTATACAGAGGAAATATTGCATAAAGAAATCAGCTAATGTCAGTCTACATATTTATTGATCCATCCTCTTATTCCCCCGTGTATAGATGTATACATATGTATGCAAAGGTAGGTACATCAATAGGTAAGTACGATGAAAACAACATTGATTATATACCATAAATATTATATGTTTCAATACATTTAAGGAATGAGCTTCCTTATCAATGCACCTTATGAAACGGTTATTGTGTAAGAAAAACCTATGGAAAATCATTTTTAAGTCATCTCACGCCCCTCTTTGACATCTCATAAAAATATATTCTGGATTCCAAAGACATTGACATTTCGATAAAGATACGTCCCCGGACAAATAGAAACAGTTGAAATGTTATTCGAAAGTGCAGACTATCTTTTTAAAAATTGGCCCTGACTCAGAAATTAAGAAATGCAATGATAATAAAAGATTGTCCGTTTGTAAAGTTTTTCCCAAAAAACATCTGCTCGAAGTTTTAGTTATGGTTTAAAAAAAGATTGTCATTAAATTAGTAATGTTTACGCAACATAGATGCGCCCGATACATTGTTATCCACGAAAAACTGTGTGAAGAACCTATCGATGAATATAAAGTTTCACAAAATTTGATGAAACTATTTTCTAAAAAAGAATTTAGATTATGTTTCGTTTAATTATATGCAATACATTTCATCAAGTATGGTAGCACGTAATTCAGACATTTGAATTACCTCAACTTGGATGTATCAATAGTTGTAGGTATAAGTATTTGATTAGGTGTTGACATTTCATGTTATCCATTAAAAGAAAATTAAATTTAATACAACCACGTGCTGACAGCAGATATAGAGTAGAAAATAGGTTACTTGACCTCTGAAGTGTTTACACTAGTAAACGACACCCCTAGTTAATAAATATATTTTCCACTAATTCTTCCGTCGAAAGTAAGCAATATTCTCCCAAAATCTAGTCAAGTAATCATCAAAGTAACTAATTTTCATCGAATCACATTTTATTTTTGAAAGAATTTTAAAATTGACGACAGATCATTCAATTATGGTGCAATCGATATATAACCGAAATTAGACCTTCAAAGAAGATATTGCAATACGTTTTAAAAAGCGTTAAAAAGTGTGTGATAGATCATATTGTTTATGTACTTGAGATTTAGGGCTCAAGCATTGTAAAGTCAATTATTTATCTTGTTAACATTTCGACAACCATGGCTAAAAATAAAGTACTACGCCATTCAGAGCATCTAAAAGTAGATTTACGTTGTGTGAGTAACGCATAATCAGTAGTTCATATAACAATGCTCTTTGGCTCGGACTTAAGCAATAAAGAAAATCTTCCACAATATGAAATATTCTTTGTTTATTATCTAATACGAATTCGATATGATTGTGCATCATTCAAAAGCGTATTTGCTAAAAAGTAATTGGCTACAAGAAAGAACTTATTGAATTATTCTTTGTGTCTAAGTCGGTCAGACGTTTCCATCAAACAAATTAAAAAGAACGATGTCCTCCTTTAATAAAAGACGCAATCTTTTCAATGGTGTGCTATACAAGGGAGAAGATATTGCTGGACTAATGTTTGGAAACGGATTCTTGAATAAGGGTTCAGTGTTTGATGGTCAGAGGCCGTCTGATTTGAATGGCGAGATATATTGGGTAAACATAGCTTGAGAGAAGATGTGTTTATTTTTCAAACTGGAACTATTATAGATTTTAGCTTCGTCTCACAGTATTGAATCTAATTAGCATTACAACAGCATTAGTGTAAAAAGGATATAAGTTCCGACCGAGATTATAACAAGGTTCGATGAATTGCTCTTCAATGTTGAGGGAAACTGACTGATACATTATTCGGTTGAATTTATGATTAGTTCTCTAATTTGGTGATGTTATCTTTTTTTTAAAATTTTTCATTAATATGCTAACAGTTATGTATGTATGGAGGTGACCGGACTTTATGGTGTGTGGAGCAGATTTCTATAATAGTCATGTAATATAATTTCCTGTCGGTCGTACGCAACCACTGTTTCGAAATATTAAGTTACTTCTCTTCAGTGTTGCCAATTTAGATAGTTCATATATATAGATATAGATCCAATGCCAATTTATACATTCTATATCTAAATTTCAATCCATAATTTTAGATAAAATTTCTATAATCTGTCATTTTTTCATTAGAATTTCTCGAGAACCGTTGATCTAAAAATAACTTTAAACTCAACACAGAACTTCCTTTTGTGCTGACTGATATACCTGGCGATTGTCAACTTCGTACAAATCTCGGTTGTCGAGTAACTGCGGTGCATTAGATTTATCGAGAACCTCTGATCCAAACAACTTCAAACCTGGCACTGGAAGGCCTGATGCGATGACTATTATATCTGGCGAATTTCAACTTCGGACAATGACCAATCGTTGATAAATTGCAGTGCATACACGCAGATAATTCTTCAATTGTAGTTAGATTACAGAGTCAGACTGCATATTCTGGCGATAGAGCATACAATGAAACATTAATCACTGTTGTATGTTAACTCACACGACTTTTGAACACTGACTACATGAACAGAGTTTCGGCTTTTGTTAGTGATGTTTAACACATTCAGCTAGATTTAGCTTTAAACATATTCTGCACCAGCAAACTAAATATTTCGATTAGTAGGGTTTAATTTGATAATCACCTACAAACGTTTGCAATGTGTAACCTAAAGTCATTCCCAGTACTCAAACCTCATGTTATACACTGAAAATCAAGGGGGCCTGAAAGTTAAAATAACTTAATAACATATGTTGACATATACGTCCGAGTAAATAGAATTTAGCTGAATATTATATCCATGTTTCTATGTAAGGGAACTAAGAAAGATTCTCTCTGAAGCCTTAACGAGTGCATTATATTGGACGAATACAAAGCAAGATGACGAATACGAAATTATATTTTAATGCAAAATGTAACAGAAAACCTATCGCTTTTACTGCACGAGAATGTGTAGATCTTATCAAAACTTTGAAGACAGAACATTGGAGGTTGTTAATATTGAGGCTGTATGATAATTGATCTGTCAATCAATTGTGCTACGATTTGGCAAAGTAAAGAATGGATAAAAAAATGATCCTATTATTATGACGATTGAAAGAACAGGAAAGTAATTCCTGACTAGTTTTCTGCAGACGTAAGCAATAATTCATGAACTGCTGAACATTGATTGATAAGAAGTGGACAATCAATATATTTCATTCAGCGCATCTTTCGTTCTTTATTCATTCAATTTCTGTAATCCAATACTATTGTCTAATATATGGCAGAGGGTAGCGCAATCGCAGTCATCATGGTAGGAGATGGGAACGGCCTTTTTCCAGCAGTGGATTTATCATGGCTAATGATGATATGTATGTACATATACTAGCTGAAATCAGCCGTATCAGGCGGTTTCCAGCTATTATGTATATGCTAGTGTGTATTGAACGGACAGTAAGGGTTCGGTTTTAGCATCAGAGTTACATTGTAAATAGATCCCTCTCAGAAACCTTTAAAAACATTTTCCTCAAAACGTTTTACTTTAAAATATCCCCTTAGGTCCATTGAGTATGTGTGCCAAACTTAGTTGATCTCCGCCAATGTTTAGGGGAGTGGGCTCAAGGATAAACACAGCCAGTAACTTCATAATATATATATATATATGTATATATCATCATCATCAGCAACAGCAGCAGCATCCATTATAAGTCCACTGCTGGACAAAGGCCTTTCCCATCTCCTTCAATGACGGTCGTGATTGCACTAAACCTTGCCACGTCTTACGTGCAAACCTTTCTGTATACTTCCTCCATCATGTGTCTGGTATTTTCCTACTGCGTTTACCGACCCATGGGCACCAATCGGTTATTCCTTTCCTACATATGTCGTCATCTCTTCTTGCTAAGTGTCAAGCTCATTTGTATAATATCCTTCACTCTAGTCCTCCCTCTGATCCATGTTGATTTTTAGTGTTATCCTTAGCATTGCTCTTTCCGTGACTCTCTGTGCGATTCTATGCTGGTTCTTAGTTCGTTTTGTTAATTTCCATGTTTTGCATCCGTAAGTCATATCTGGTATTATGCATTCATTGTATACTTTACGCTTTAAGCACATTGGCAAAGTGATCTCTATTGTGTCACTATGCATACCAAATGATTTCCAGCCGATCGTTATGAGTCGTTTTATTTTGCTTTCATGATATTTCCCTAATTTTATTACATGTTCTAGGTAAATGTATTCGTCAAGCTAGTCTAGAGCTTCGCCTTCTATTCTTATGGTCTTTTGAGGGACTTTATCGTTGAACATTATTTGTGTCTTTGTTCTGTTCATTTTTAAGCCTAATTTGTACTTTCTCCATTCAGATCAGTCAACACACACACACACACATATACATGACAGAATAGAGCTATCACATACGTACTGTAAATGGATCTTTGAATTGTAAAGCAAGTACTGTCTGTACTTGTAGAGAATAGGCCGTGTAAACGAGCAGATGATTGACAACGTTTGGTCGGACTTCAACCTTCACAGATTACTAGTATGAATGCCATTAGGAACGGATTTTAGGCACATGTGCTATAGCAGGGTCATTACATATGGGGTATGTTGTTATTGTCAATATATGAGTGTTAAATAATAGCAGTGGTAGACAGCGTATGTCTGTATGTATATATTGACAAAGGTAAGTTTATTTAGGCACAGGGCCACAACTTGGTGGCACATGATAAACGAATGCCATGTCTGTCAATAGTTCAGAAGACCACACTACTAAGGCACCCTGTGAGGATGGAACTTATTACATTATCAAGGGTTTAGTAAAAAGTGGCTTTCACCATATCTAGAATCATTAGAGCGAATGAAATTATTTCCATAATAAATCCTAATTCTGATAGCATGGTTTTCACAATGAGCTACTAACTTTATTTTGCTGTTGATAAAATTCCTTGTACAATCATGAACTGTCCTAGTCACCATCATCGTCATAAACTAATGAGCTGTTATTCCTGTTTTCTTTCTCATCAATATACCACCCTCATTGTTGGACGCCTTGTGAAACATAGGTTTACATAGCAAGTTACTAGGCCCATGCCCGATCCCCTTTTATCCGAGCTTGGGACCAGCTATGGTGTCTACCAAATTATAAGTCTTTGGCAGCGTGACCTTTTCTTGGATGGACTATCTCACAAGGATAAAGAGCTCCACCTTCCCTGCTATGTACACATAACTGGTAGGGAGTAGTGGATTCATGGCTTTCCCAATGGCATTAGTGAAAAGTAAACGTAAACAGCCTCGAGCAAAACTAGACCTCGTTCTGTCAATTCCATTTTCTGTGCCGGTGGTTACGCCACTCCGGCCCTCATAGACCAATTAGTATCATCATCACAATCTTTGCAAAAATCTTTTATCAGCTGTATCAATTGCTTTCCTAAGTTAGTATTTGCACAAATCCTGATCCTTAGCGCCAGGATAATTTTCCAATAGATTAAAACATTATTTGCTAGTCTTTGTTTGCACTCACATCATCTCATCTTCCACCGTAATCTTGTCTAAACAAGCTTCTAAGCCCTCTGCGGACTCAGCATTTCAAAAATAACCGGCCGACACCCTGGGTGGTCAATGGACGCCCTGCTCACTATCAACAAAACCGGGAAAATCGATGAGGCGAAGAAACTGATACATAAAACTGACAATGGGAGCTGAGAACCCCAGGCCGACCTTCTGACCCTCGACGATGAAATTACTTGAGGCCTGGAGGCATAAGACATGATAGTTCACAGCGCAAGGGCAGAGCTAAAACCCAGTGAAGTACTCATCTGGACATTTGGCAAATATCCCTCGGTTAGAAGGAAAATACATAGACAACGGTGTTTATTGTTAATCACGCTTGCTGCGGATATTTGATGAGGTGCAGTGCGGCTGGATTTCATTGTTATATATACCAGTGCACACACAGAGTTTTCAAAACCTTATTCTACGTATTATTCAGACTCGTATTCTCTTTCTGATAAGTTTTTTTAATATAAAAGATGTACCTTCTACGTTGCTGTTTTCAACTAAATGATACAACGGTGGAAATGTCTAATATGTATTTAAATTAATGTGTGTTTGAGGTTGGCATAACCGTTACTGTTATGATAAGGAGCCGCCGAGACAAGTTCGAATCTTGGTTGAGATTACTTGTGTTCACCTTTAGACTGATGCCCTAAAGAACATACATCAACCATGTCTTGCAAAAAGTATTGCCACCGGTACGCCCCGATAGTTGACAAGGGAGGGAACTTGAGAGTTATCTTTTTATCAAACCACACCTCAAAATCAACCTTACCTGTTGGGATCCAATACATATATTGTCAACCGTCTGAAAAGTCAGTCAGTAGTTTAAAGTAAGCTACGATCTTTTCTTTTTGTAGAGGGATTTTATAACTTATTTGCAGGAACTGTCTTTTCATACACCTGCTAAATTATACTTATTGACAAAGCTTAAGTTGGTATGGCACAAGATCACATAATTGAAAACAGTATACCCAACAAGTGACCTGCGAAACAAGCTCGCTAACCGTTGAACTACGTTATGCGCCAAAATAGATATTTACTAAACTCGCACAAGGACACAACAGTGAGGCTGGAATTTTCAGCACTCGCGTACTCATCTGCCAAACATTGCGCTACGATAGGCGCTCAAATATATATATTTGCAAAGCTCAGGTTCGTCTTGAAAAATGTCATATGGTATCACATAGATTCCTTTGCCTCCACGAAGGGAACACCCTAACTTGAAAAACTGCATTCAAAATCGTGACTTTACACCAAGTCTCAAACACAGTTTTCTAGCGCTAGTGGAAAATTCGCAACTGTATTTTCTAGCACACAGACCACTCTCTGCTATAGGAAATGAATCCTGATTCTAAAACTCGAATGAGTGCGCCGACATGATACAAAATGCTACCCAGAAGTTCGGGAAACTTGAGATGAGACATTGTTTTCTCATAGAGTAAGAAACTGTAGGATAAATAAATTATTCATTTCTTGGAGAATTGATTCACCGACCTGCTGGGTAATACGTAATATGCCAGTGGGATATAATCAATTATCTTAATCAACTGGTAGACCAGCCTCTGCTAGATAAAACAATTACGTAAACATTTCTTATTCCTGAAAAGTGCATGCGCCTGCCTTTTTATTGTGTACTAGAATAACTCTCTAACGTCTCAAATTAGTGAAACGATGAGAAAAAAAGTAAAACATAATTGGACAAGTGAGAAAAATGCTGAGAAGACTAATGGACCCAAGGTAAGGATATATAACGAACACTGCGGCTGATAAGTTATGGTTGCTCAATTATCCGTCTATATATGTTTGCTTTGTATTGTAGGTAAATGAATAGTATTTTCTTTGTCGATAATATTTGATTATTTCACTCGAGTATTGACGGAGTGCAGATAAAACCTAATGGATAAAATCGATGTATGATGAACCATGTTTACTGTTGATATTTCTTGAACCATTATTTAATTATTATTTCATTAAATTTGACTAGTTTTTACCATCATCTTAATTTCAGTTGTTTTTATATACAACTTTCAATTCGTGCCGCTGTCTCTACGGCAACAAATAACAGCGCGGTCGGATAATAAAGAATACGCCTTTGGTGAGGAACTCACCCCCTTCCCCATTGCCAGAGAGAATCTAGTTTACGACTAGCTGCTCTTACCAATCGACCGCGAAGACATCATGGATTAGCAGAAGTTGATTCACACTTTTGACCTCACTCCTTACATCCGACACGTAATCTTAATAAATCAATATTTATTATTTTTGGATGAAGTAATTATAACAAACTATTCTTTAATTAAATTTGACTAGTTTGTATCTTCATCTTAATTTCAGTTGCTTTCATATACAACTTTCAATTCAGGCCGCTGTTTCTACGGCAACGAATAACAGCGCGGTCGGATAATAAAAAATAAGCATTCGGTGAGAATGGAATTCACACCCTGTGTTACAATTACTTCATACAACAGCAACAACAACAATACATATGGATTAATTAAGATTACTAGTTCTCATACGTGAAAACAACACAAATATGGCACAGAGAGTCAGATGTAATGATTGAGTTTAAAAGCAGCTAGGCGTAAACTAGACTCGGCGAAGGCTTATTCTTTATTATCCGGCCGCGCTGTTATTCGTTGCCGTAGAATCAGCGGCACGAATTGAAAGTTGTATATAAAAGCAACTGAAATTAGGATGAAGGTAAAAACTAGTGACATTTAATTAAACAATAGTGTGTTACAATTTCTTAAAAAAAAAACAAAAAAAACAAAAAAAACAACAACAACAACAACAACAACAATGATAAACAGTATTTAATTATTCTGCATTTTACATAAAATATATGCAAATGAGATATCGTGGGCAGATGCCGTTCACATGTATTCTGGTATATATTGCCATCGACAAAGGACTCGTAGAAAATTCATGAACAATCAATGGGGGTCAAATCATTTAACTATTGGTGCTCTGAGCGCCGACAACCCACTGCCGCATTCAAATCCGTTCTGTGCTATAGGACGATAACTTTCAACAATCTTAAATATCACTAATTCGGTTTCTTATGCAATTAACCAAATTTTCTCCGGATGTTGATATCTGACAAACTGATTGGGGCCTTGTCCGTTTCGTTTGGCCGCAGTGGTAGATTGGGTTGATTGCACACGAGTTTTAATTGTTTTTGACATTCGTCGTTTTACCATGTTTAAAACCCTTTTAGTTTTAATTTTATTAAGTCGATAGCCACTTTAGCGAAAGGGATTCGATACTAATTTCATTAGTGCCTTGTAATGATGTATTCATGAAGCAGGAAAGAGAGATGATTAGTACAATATATAGATATACACATACATAATACATATGTTGGTAAGCAAAAGTGTTCGACCCTTGGAATTTTTCATATTTTCATGCATTACCACCTGTAATCTAAATGGATTTAAAAAGAAAATTATGCATGGACAAAATGGTCGAAATTGGTGGGGTGCAATTTTTGAAAAATATTGTTTTAAATATTTTTAAAAGAATAACAAACTGAAAAGTGGCGCGTGCATACGTATTCAACCCCTTTGCTATAAAGCCCTTAAATAAGATCAGATGCAAGGAATAATCTTCCAAGTCATATAATTAGTCAAATAAAGTCCACATGTGTGCAATATGGATGCCACATTATCAGTCACATGATCTCAGTATATATACACCTGTTTTGAAATGCCCAATAGTCTGCAGCACAACTAAGCAATGGCCACCGCCAAGCAAGCGCCATCACGAAAACCAAGGTACTCTCCAAACAGGCCCTAGACAACGTTGTGGATAACCATAGATCAGAGTTGGATCATAGAAAGAAATCCCAAACTTTGAGCATCCCATTGTGCACTATTAAATTCACTATTACAAAATGGAAAGACTATTACACAACAACAGACCTGCCGAACGAGGGCCTCTCACCAAAACCAGTAAGGAGGGCATTAATCAGAGAGGCAACAAAGTGACCAAATATAACCCTAAATGATCTGGAAAGTTCCACTGTGAAGAATGGTGTACCTGTCCATAGGACTACTTTAAGTGCTAAACTACAGTTGCACGCAAAAGTATTCGACCCCCTTGCCATTTCCCCTATGCTTTTGCATTACAAAATGCAATGAAAATGGATTTATTTTAAATGTTATGCCATAGTCCTGGTGGATAAATGTCATCAAATCAAATTCGGTGGATAAATGTCATCAAATCAAATTTGAAATAATTAATCGGAAAGAACGAGGCACCACTTTTCAGACTTGTATTCTTTAAAATCTTTCAAACAATCTTTTGTTTAAAAACATTCACTTCACCAATGTATGTTTTGTAGATCCATTTCCATTACAGGTTGTAATGCAATGAAATGGAAGAAATGCCAAGCACTGCTTAGGAACCATAGTAGAATGACTGCTTTGTTTTTAAATCGCCGTAATAGTCCTATAGCAACCAACTGATGATCCCTACAAGAAGTGTTTACTTATAGTACTATAAGATCGTATTATGTGTAAAACATAATTCCCTCTGAACATCTCTCATTAAGAGTTATTAGTGAAAATTGACTTACATGACAAGTAATGAAATTAACAAATAAATGTAATGTAAAAACATTTCTGTAGGTACGATCTTTCGTTCATGATATGTTCCTTATTTTTAGAGCTAAAGATGATATGAAATATCATACTTGTAATATCGTGAGTTTAACGATATAATGATGATTTTATTCACTGTTAGTATGTGCGCAGGTGCTTTCCTTGTGCCTAGCGCATGAGGTAGTCCTAAGAGCTCATGACTTTCAACATGACCTCTGCTCTCTGATGTGGTTGGTAGGTAAGAGGGATAGAGACGCACGTTGCATTTATACTCGTGCGAATCGACATAACGTGTCCCTAATGGTGTAGGTGTATCAACTCGTATACGCATAATATGTAATTCAAATACTACATTACTCCTTTTTTCATATATTTCTTTTCGAAAACATAAGAGAACGAGTGTATGATTATTATCCTCTTCTTTGGGTTGTTTGTTCTTTTATTCTCTTTTGTTTTCTGAGGTGTTGTTTTTTTTTTCTTTTGTTCCTTTCTTGGACGTGTCTGTATTTTTTCTATAACGTTCTGTGACTGGCAGTGTGTTGAAGACTAGCCGTGATTGTTCTTTTTTGCATACCATAGTAATTCTTGTTTGGTTATGAATGTAGATAAAAGATAAAAAAACCTTTTTGTATTGATAAGTTTTGTTGCGTTTTGCTGATTTTGCTCAGTTCGTGAGTTGATGTACTTTGCTTTTCTGTTGTTGTTGTTCTTCTTTGATTTTCTTTTCATTTGTGTTTGTTTCTCTTTCTTTTTTGTTTGTTGTGAATTTGAATCTAACATCCTCTTGGGGAAAATACACGGTCTACCTGCTTTGAAGTTGTAGTGTTGATTCTTTGCTTTCTTTTCTTGCGTGTTTGTTGTGAGTTCGAATATGTCATTCTCGTCATGAGAAGTGTAGTTACTTTTGTGTTTCTAGATTTCACCTTTTCCCTAGCTCTGATGAGATGTTTCTTTTTGGTTGTTGTGAATTCGTATCTTTCAACCTTGTCGCCAATGTAATATCGTGAGTTTAATGAGTTGAACAACGTGGTTATATA
>VCCN01005774.1:7805918-7816134 GCA_006491835.1 Architeuthis dux
ATTGGCTACGAAGATCAACAAATTAAAAGATTGAAAGAAAAAAAATATATATGTATATGTACTGATCCAATCATTGACAATATAGGCTAACACACAATTACTACTGTTGTGAATTTAATCATCAATGTAGACGTATTCCATACAATCTACGGGTAGAAAATACATAACGTCATCAGACCCTGGTGCAAATTGCTGTCAAGCGAGCCTGACACACCATTAATCTTAAAGTGAGTTCGGTCCTTACTGGGGACCTCACACATTTAGCATTGTGTTGTAGTAACCCAGGTCGGGTTAAATTTAATAATGGGCCCATCACCATGGAACAACATCTAGATCTTGTTTTGAACACCTATATTAGTGTTGTAGGTCGTCGTCAACGGAATGCGTTGTACTAAGCATAGGTTAATAAATACCTAGCTTGTTTCCACCAGACCATTACCAAATAGTCTGTGCTATCCTCACTGTGTATCTCACAGTTATAGTTCTGTGCTATACAAACGTAGGCTTAGTACATATTAGTAATGGGGACCCTTGCCGCGGCACAAAGTTTAGCTAGCTTTTCTTTCTCACTGTGTACCCAAGACTCGTATCCATGCACCATACTAAGTAAATATCACTGGCGTGGACCTTGCTCTAGAACAAGGTTTAGCTTGAATATTACTATTGTAGCGAGTAAGTGTCCCATTGGTTGCCCCACACTTACGCCTGTTACCACATGCATCTTGTTGTTTCAATATATTCTGTTTATATTAAGGCCTGTTTATGGCTGTGCAACGCTATCATAATGGAGAGTTGTACCCTTTGGTGTGGAAGGTTATCTCCGTCTCATTTCATACTGATCTAGGTTGGTTTTAGCAATTATCAGAGTTAAAAATGTATAGTGCATTGGAAATAATGATAAACGGATTGTCAGTGGTCAGGAATCAAGACAAGCTTTACTGACGGAATGGGGCTATTATGTATGCATGTATATATGCCTAGCCCAAGTGGCACAACTAAAATCGAATTCGACTTCATAATAACTGACAAGATCGAGGACATTAAAGCCGTTATCGTTATAAACACAGTAGACATAAAAGGCGACCACAGAATGATAGGGTACGGAACTAAATTTAACTTTAAAACTGAAAGGAATAAAATGATCCTTAAGAAGAACAGATTCCCGGATAATATAGAGATAGAGAACATTAGCAACTTCAGAGTAGCGATAGAGAAGAGATTCCAGGCCTTGTGTAATACCGACAGTGACATAGAGGAAAATAGTAATAGTCTGGCAAATATAATCAAGGAAGCAGCAGATATGGTAAGCAATACAAAGTAAACAATAACACAGGGAAATACTATAAACGAACATTAAAACTAACCAAACGGAGGAGAAATATGAAGATAAAAACTAAAGAAGACGAAAACAAAAAAGCAGAACTGACAAACTAATAAATAAACGAATGAGAAGGAAAAGGAAAAAGGAACACATGAAGAGAATAGTATAGGCTATCAGAAAGGGGAAGGATTTAAAACACGCCCGATCCGCAGACCATACCGACAAGTAACAGATGCTTGCACTAAAGGAAAACAATGGCAAATCTATCAAGAATAGAGACAAATTGACTAAAGTAACTCAAGAATACTACGAAAGCTTATACGCTTAAAAAATAAAAATACCACAAACTAACAAACCTATAAATACTGGCGATATCCCAGACATAACAGTAGAAGAAGTAGTATTTGCACTAAGAAATATGAAACTCGGTAAAGCCCCCGGCGAGGATCGCATAACGACATACCTTCTAGAAGATGCAGGAAAAGTATTGCACAATGGACTAGCACAGCTGCTCACACAATGCATTAGAGATAGAAACGTTCCTAAAAACCTCTGTCTAGGAATAATAATCCTACTCGACAAGAAAGGTGATGAGCACGACCTTGGCATCTACCACCCTATTACACTATTACCTAACATATATAAACTATTCAAAAAGATACCCACAAACAGTTTAACAGGCACTCTAGATGAAAATCAACCATGTGAGCAGACAGGCTTCAGAAGCGGCTACCAGACTATTGATCACTTATATGCAATAAATCAACTAATCGAAACGTCCTTAGAATACAACAAACCACTCTGTTTGGCCTTTGTAGATCATGAGAAAGCATTTGACTCGGTAGAACACACGACAAACTTCAACTCAATGCGAGAACAATGCGTTAACGAGAATTACATACGAATTATCCAAAACACGAAAATGCCACTGCAGTAATTAGACTACATAACGGTACAAACAAGATAAATATAGCAAAGGGAGTAAGACAAAGGGATACACTATCACCTAGACTATTTACAGCGAGGCTTGAAAGCATCTTTCGAAAAACTGACTGGTAGGGAATGAGAATAAACATAGATGTAGAACACTTAATCCACTTAAGATTCGCCGATGACATCTCCATGACATAGTAAATATTTCTAAAATATACTTTTGAAATGTCCGGTATCTAGATATGCAAAGCGATGCACACACACATAATTATGTAGTTTCGTATTTAACCTATTTTTAGATGTTTGTTTCGTATTCATTTATCATTTATTCAAATGTGTATCTCGAACCTCACGTCAGAAGAGCAAAAGCGGAAAAAAAGCTTTTCTCATGAAAGGAAACTTTGGTTGCAAGAAAACTACAACAGAATTTGCACACAAACATAATTTGATTTAGTTTTTCAACTCTTTAAACTTTCAGTAAGGAAACTTTTTATCTACTTCTCTTCTTTGTACATAGATTCACACCGTCTTCTTTATTTATAGACGTAATGTCTTTTCATCAGCACTGAAAGACTTTTAAACAGGTTGACGACTTTGTTTTCAATAGCGCACGACAGTGGAATTGGTAATGTGATTTTATTGACAATTGTTGCTGAACATCTACACAGTTGACGCATTAAACTAAGACAGACAGATAGATAGACAGTCAGACATATATATGTATAGATAGATAGATACATATATAGATACACACATACATACATAGAGAGATAGAGATAGAGAGATATGGATATGTAGACAGTGAAATAAACACACAGACATACAGAAAGACTGATATATATATCATCACCATCAGCCGTTATAAGTCCACTGCTGGACAGAGGCCTTTCCCATCTCCTTCCATGACGTCTTATCTTGAGCTAACCTCTGCCAGGTCTTGCCGGCAAACTTTTTTTTATCTCGTCCCTCCATCTTGTGTCTGGTCTTTTCCTACCTCGTTTACTGTCCCATGGGCACCAATCGATTAGTCTCTTTCCCCATATATTGTCATGTATTCTTGATAGGTGGCCGTCTCCAGATGTATTCATCAACCTCTTCTAGAGTCTCACCTTAGAGAGAGAGAGAGAGAGAGAGAGAGAGAGAGAGAGGGGAGAGAGAGAGAGAGATTTGATTGAAATTGAGTCAAAATAATGAAAAGTGTTGAAGGTTTAGAAGTGCCTGTGAAGTATATTCAGCTTGTTTATAGTGATACGTTGTTTTTGCATGCGACCTTTTGCTCTTTTAGTCGCGAACTGTAATAGATAAACTGTTCTATGTATGAACTGTACACCACTTGTTTCCTGTGAACGTATTTGTATCCTATTGATACTGTAACAGAGATTTCTGGTTATGTCAACCGTAACACCTGTCTTCCACATTGTGTCACTCGCAACAGCTTCCACTTGACTCACCGAATCTAGCATTATTTACGCCACTCAACTGCCGACTATTTACACAGTAGTGGCAGGAGATGATTTAACCCTTCCAGTGAGATTATTATTCATTCAACTATACAACAGTCGGTTGCAAAGTTTGGGTAAATGCTGAGAATAGGAAAATGGGTTCCACATGATTTTACAGAACGGAACATCTGCAACCGTTTAAACACGTGTCTCTCACTTGCTTGACACGGACACAAGTAACTTTAGAACAATATAATCATTGATGATGACAGTTATCTGAGACAAAGAAAATCGTTGCTCGATCCAACATATCTCAACCTAATTGGGATTTACTGGGAGAATGTTTATCTGTGTTTGGAAGAACTCAAAATAAATATCCATTACGAATTATTGGAACCTAGGCAAGCTGTTATTGCAAAACACTAGTATGAACAACTGGATCGCGTGGAAGAAACATTTGGAAAGTCTTGTCTGGGCATACGAATGTAACGCCTGAAACGAGCAGTAATGTGTCGTTCTTAAACATGCGGCGTAATCCCCAGACCTAACGCTCTAAGACTCTCAAATATATAACTCAATGTAACATCCTTTATCTGATCAGTGGTTCTAAAAATGTCAAGATATCGAAAAGAATTCCTAAAAGAATTAATTGAATCAAAACCAGAATCAATGACTAATGATGGCCTGCGGTAGTAGAAATACAGGGAAAATACTTTTATGACTGACTAATGAATTCATAAGTTTAGATGAATAAAAGGTTTTCTCAGTAAAACTCTGAAAACTTATATTAGGAATATCACTAAGACCCAACTGATAAAATTAATTGTGTTTTCCCATTTTTCAATTCATTCTTCAAAGTTCTGTCAATGATAACTGTTTTTAATCTCTGTGTTTGCAGATGTACAAGCGGTGATTTTGTGCTCTCGGTGTGATTCGCGGAAAGACAATTATTACGGTGAATGCGAACAGTCTCCGCCCCGACCTTCGCCTTGTCCAGAAAACAATCAAAACATGTATTGCTCAATAGTAAGAGAAACAGATTTTGATGGTAAGTTTCATATATATTACATTACATTACATTATATATTACATTACATTACATTACCACTAGGAGGCCGAGTAGATCACGACAAGTTCAAGCCGTTGTCAATAGGAATATAGAATCAGGGGCTCTTTCGTCCAACTTGGCAAATGGGATCAACTCGGCCGAACAGTTCAAAATTTCACCTTGCGGTGCACTACGATGTAAAACATGTAACATTTTAATCACAACTACTAACTATACAGCTAGTGTGATTAACAAGACCTATCCAGTCATTAACCATTCGGGCGAACACCTATCATGTAAATCACAAAACCTGATCTACCTCCTACCATGCAAACACTGTAACCTACACTATGTGGGGGAAACATCGACCCCCTACATACACGCATTAACATACACCGTACTAGCAACAAAGCATGCCCAGATATAATAGAACAATTTAAGGAAACTTGCACAGAATCATCTTTTACTATTCAGATCATAGATAAATTTAAAGGTAATGGATATAACACTTTTGGTACAGTAGACGAAACGACACGTAACAAACGACAACAACGAGAAGATGAAATAATTAAAATGATGCAAGTTATATACCCGTACGGACTAAATAGTAAGGCCAAAAGGAAAACCCCTAAAGACCAAACAGAATGCATAGGTATACTTTTTCCACCGCTACCACGGAAAGGAGAGTGCGTTCCCACGTCAATAGGAACAATAGAGAATCTACAATCTCATATGAGCAATCTTTCACAAAGGTAGAAATACATATTAATCAAAACCTACCAAAGTGTAAGAATACACCTAAACAAGACAAAAAAGACAATACTTAAAGATATAGCATACAAAAGTATGTTAAAACCAGAATTAATATATAAGACGACAGAATATAAACAATGGTATAAATACATATTAGACATAATTGACACTAAATTGTACAAACCACCAATAGAAAGAATTAGGAAGATCCCACGTAATGTATGCGTTTTTTCATATGTAAACAAAGGATTTAATGACATTAACTTAACTAAGACATTTACAAATCAAGAAATAGTACATAGTCTCCCTAAAGAACTGAACATTAAAGAAAACACCCCCTCCATAACATACAGACTAGGACATACAATAAGAAACAAAATCTTCAACTATAAAAAAACAGTACAAGAGATAACCATTAATAATGACGACACAATAAATATTCCAGACTGCGAATGCCAGAACTCGCATGTATGCGACAAAGACCTAGGACACATAATTACAGGCAATCTAGAGATAGTCAAAAACAAAAAACTTAGAAGACTCCTCACAAAAGGCACCAACTATAGAAAACCTAAATGTATAAATTACGATAAGTGTGTCAAAGAAAAAAAATCAATAGATACTTTCATACTAACCATGACAAATAAATACAAAATAGCAAAGTCAACATTTATTACATGGAAAGATAAAATAATTGAATCGGTTGACAAGAAAGTACAGCATCTAAAACAATTTAAACAACCCCGTAAAACCAACCCAATACTTAGAAATGCCCAAATCATACAATACCTCACAGAACTACAAAGTAAATTCGTTATAGGTGCGATTGATAAAGCAACTAACAATGTAGCATTAATATGCAAAAGCTACTACATCAAAAGGCTACTGTTAGAAGTAGGAATTATAGGGGCACCATCACCGACATACAAAGTATCTAAGACGAATCTAGAAAGAAATTATATTAAATAACATCGAATTATGTAAAAAGAAAACTAAGGTTAGAGTAGACGATAAGTTAAAAACACTACCTATTATGTATTGGATACCAAAGATGCACAAAACACCAACCGTTGCCAGAGATATTATAGGGTCTAATATATGCAGTACTAAACCTCTAAGTGAAGCAATTTCGAATGTCTTCAAACTAATATATAGTCAGATACAAGAATTCCATAGAAAAAGTAAATTCTACAGTAACCTTAACTTATTCTGGGTTACCAGTCAAAAATAAACTAGATAATATTAATGCTAGGAAAAAGGCAAAATCTACATACGACTTTAGTACTCTATATACGAAAATTCCACACAAAGACCTCATCATAGACAATAATATAATAGATCTAGCATTTGCAGGAGGTCATAGCCAATAGATCAGTGTTACAAACTCGAAAGCATTCTGGTGCAGAACAATAGACAACAAACCATACTTCATTAAGTAGCGTCAGTCACCTAATACGCGAAAGTTACTTCAAGATCGGTAACAAATTACTGTTACAAACAATAGGAATACCCATGGGTATCGATCCTGCCCCATTCTGGGCTAACCTATACCTACACAAACATGAATACAAATGTATGACATCACTAATTAGAAATAATATAGGTAGAGCATACAGTCTCCACGGGTGCATCTGCTTTATAGACGATTTATGCTGTCTAAACGATACAGATGAATTCGGGAAATCCTTTACACAGATATCCGAAGGAACTCGAACTCAAAATAGAACACCAAGGCGAAAGAGCAACATTTCTCGATCTTGATATCAAGATTGAAAATGTAAGATTTATATATAAATTGTTCGATAAACGAGATGCATTCCCATTTCACATAGTAAGGATCCCACAAAAAGCAGCGACATACCGTCATATATTTTCTATGGATCAATTTTAGCAGAATACCTAAGAATACCTAGGGCAACCCTACAAATTACGCTTTTATAGAAAAAAGCATCAACCTAACCATCTGAATGGTTAAACAAGGGGGAGATCTAAATAAAATACTCAGACAATCCAGTAAAGCTATGAATAGACACCCAATGATATTCAAACACTATAATATGGAGCAGGTAGAAATAAGGAGTAACATTCAACAAAACATAAATAACAGTAGGGAAACAGACCCATAGAATATAGATTCGAAAGACGGAGCAGATTAGATTAGAAACCTATTCCAGATAATTCATAATTACATGCATCTACATAGTTCATTTTACGGCTAATAAATTATAATACTAACGAAGCGACTTCATAGCTCTACTTTTAAAAGCACAATCTATCAAAACATACCACTAGCATGGACTTCGTAATTATTTAAAGTATCGGCAGTAGAAGACAGAAATTGATATTCACCATAACCCCTTTCGACTCTCATTTCTTTCATCACGTCCCCGTCGGACCGAAAGTGTACATACACAGTCCCTTGAAACTCTTCAGTATTAACTTCGTAATTACTTAAAATATCGACAGTATAGGACACAAATTGATATTCACCTTAACCCCTTCAGAATGTGGGGCGGTGCGAGGCGGGGATTTGATACTCTTCAGTCACCAATCCCGAACATCAACTTATGTTTCAGAGAAAAGGCCACGGGTCGAATGAAACTAATTTTGAACTTTTTTACCTAAATGACCATCTTGGGAACTAAGAGTCTACGAGCTACCTCTTCCCACTGGGAAGGCGACAAAATAACTCCGACAGGTCGCATTTTTTCAGACCACAAAGACATAAGGATTGGTAGGAAGGGGGCGGGGGAGTTAGACACTGTCGGGTTGTAATAAACCATCTATAGAAATCGAGCATACATACTACTGGAAAATAAATGGAAGAATACAGTCCAAAGAATTACGACGCATACTCAAAACTGTAAGGTAAGAGGGAATTATATAGTTTTTTGTTTTTTGGGGAGTGGTAAAATGTATATGTTTTATCAGGAAATGCATAACGAGGTATATACAAACGTAACTATAATTGGCACAAATACATAGGGATATTGTCTTGCGATCCAATCTCCGGCGTGTATATAACGAAACAAGTTAAAACAATTTGTCATCCATGCGTAGGTACCTGCGTACACTCCGGCATATTTCTAACGTAACATATATTTTGTCTATATACGTTTCACACTTATTTGCGTACATACTTAGACACGCATGTACAAATGGATGCGTACATACTTAGACACACACGTACAAATAGGTGGAGAGTTGTGTGCAGATCTACACGGCTGGGGGAATCCATGATAACACACACATGTACTGTCTCATTCCCTGAAACAGGTTCATGGAAGACAGCTTATGATCCCCTATAATAAGTATGATCTAAGTTAGCTAATTATAATATAACATCTACATAAATAGTAGTTAATTCGAAATGAACAAACCAAGGGTTTTTCTTTTTTTTCTCTCTCTACGTACATATATATATAGACATATATATAGACATTGATGAGGGATGGAATGGGGCAGGTATATTGCAAGCGGCATAGCGGACGTTTTTTTCGGAATGGGGAGGGAGTGCGAGAGATTTGTCATGCACTATTGGGTGTTTTTAAATGTGTAAACAGTTACGAGAAATAAACAGTTACGAGAAAACAAAAAAGTTTCCACAGACTATATATATATATATACACACACACACACACACATATTCATATGTTCGTGTGTATAATTTTAACATTCACTTTCTCTTTACAGCAACGTTAGTTCTCTCCATTTATCCAGCTATACAAGCTTAATATATTAACTGATATTCACATACACAACATATTCAAAATGTCAAAAGCTAGTGTTTAAGCACCGATCGAGGGGAAACATTTGACTTTAACGACAACCCCCATAAGAGTAAGTTCGGTAGTTTGCCGATTTTAACGTACATTATACGGTAAATCCAAAAGCAGTTCGGTTGCCCCTCGTCCTAATTTCGACCTTACCTCTTCACGCAACTACCGCATGAAATAAAATGGTCGCCAGAGCACCAAAGTATACTTGAAATGCTGAAATACTTATTAAATTAATTACTTTTATGGTAACATAAAGTGTATTTTTGAATTCCTCATATCTGAAAGCATTGGTTTAGAGTAATCTTATGTGTCAATGAGGAGACGAGATTCTGTTTCTTTTTGTGTGTGCTGGTGGCCAATTTGTTTTATGCAAATGAGGTATTTCTTCCCAACTTGTCTTTTGTTTACATCGACATTATTATTCAATTTTGTTTTACATTCCCTGCATTTATTTCGATAGGGGTTCAATTTTATCTTTAGTATTCATATATAAAGGCGAATAAAAAGATGTTTCCAATAAAAACTGCGAATATAAACTAAACCGATGTTGTATTAATGTTAAACTACTATTTACCTTCATGAAGCTCATACAGTTACTTATGTGTATTTAAATACCAGGATGCCTGTCATTAACCGAATCTTAATTGTTACTTTTTCTAAGTATTAAGAGTTAATGTCATAAACTACGATTGTTACGTAAATTCCATCACCCTTCATCTAAATAAAACTTAAAGGAAAATACACAACGCGGTTATCCCCAGCTATATGCTGGGTATTTTCAGCTAGTTTCAAATAAAAAACAATTGTACGCATGTATATGGTCATTTATAAATGTCCACTGTGTTCGTTAAATCAGCGTAATCAGTTCGGATGCATCAACGTGTTCGTTAAAGATGAAATTCGTTATATCGAGCTTCGTTATAGCTAGGGTTTACTATAT
>VCCN01005774.1:8123125-8134936 GCA_006491835.1 Architeuthis dux
GAGAGAGATAGAGATAGAGATTGAATAAGAAAGTGCATTTTTTAGGCAGAAGATGAAACGTGGGAAAAATAAAGTTTGCAGAGATAGATAGCTAGATAGATAGATAGATAGATAGATAGATATGCTATCAATAAGTTCGTAAATATTGGAATAGCTTGTGTTAGTTTTAAAAATATATGTGTAGAGCTTTCGAAAGTCAGTATTGCTAATTGTGAAAACCATATTTTTGTCAGATCTCAAATCTTTCACCTGGGATTAGAAGGAGAATATGTTCATTCATCTAGCAAACTGGTATTTTTAGAACTTGTTTTGTTTTTGAAAATGAACGAGAATGTTTCATCATCCATGTCATAGGTATAATTCTGATTCTGACGACGACTTCAAAGTCCTTATAGTTCTTCGCATAGGCATAGGTATGATCTACACGGAAATGTATGTTCTCTTCGGTATCTGTAAAATATAGGCTGTAAAAGATTAACAATAATATCTCTACATAGCTTTACGTTAAACCTACTACATAAACCTTTATTTAAATTTATCGAAACTAAGATGATATCCTTACGCATATGCCATGAACGATTTCATCCGCAACAACGGCATAAGGCCATGAACTATTTCGTCTACGATACTCGAATCATATCAACGACCAATTCCAAGACATGACTGGTATTCCTCCATGAGTCCGATACTCTCAAAGAAAACAGTTTAGTTAAAACTAAACTGTTCATTATTGATTTGATAAAAGGCCATGGAAGATTTTTTTTAACGTTTTCCTGTATCCCTGCTTGTTCTTCAAATCAGTATAACTTTCAATACGTTCGTTGCTTTTGTTGTGCAAATATAACTTCTAGAAGTTGCCTTCATATTGGCCATCAGTCACGCTCATAACCTGGAATTCCAAGACCAAAGTAAGTGATTTTATACGGATTAAAGGCGGTCGGATTAGTCAAGCACTATTATATATTTTAAAAGTTAGTCTGACATAAGAATAGTAGTCAAACGGTCCTAATTCAGTCTCCATCTCTTCCTTTAAATTGTAAACCGATGGGAATTCTATTTTGTATATCTGAAAAATGTTTCCTCTAGGCATATCATTGTCATGGTTATTTGCCAAATAAATTAACGTTCTGTAGGATCCGGGAAACGAATCCGAATTACCACCTTCGTTCACATTTATGCCCCTTGGAAACTTTGGAAAATTTGACTCAACTGTTCGTCGAGACTAGATTGTTAAATATTGCCCCACGTTGTAATCAGTCAACGCTTATATCTGTTTATCTATTCCCACAAAATGCATTTACATAGGTTTTTCACTGAGTTCTATTCTTGTACAGCTCAATGCAGAACGTTTGCGCTTTACATTCACACCAGCAAGTTTTCCACATAGAGACAGTGTTTGCAAGCGTGTTTAATCCAAACTCATTATCAAAAAGGGTGAACCTTGAATGCAGAGCAACACGCTCTAAAATGTGCCATTCTTCTTGAGTATAGATATCAACATATATGAGCTTTACAAAGGGAACATAGGGTCGGCAAAATAACCTTTATGGGAATACATAGATATCCTTCGGGATACCAACTTCGATTTCCTTCTCACAACCCATTTTTTCTTCGGACACTTTCAGACGGTCAGTTTTAACTCATGCCAAATTAGCCTTATCGTATTGGCCACTTGATAAATGGTCGGTATTCCTTATCTGCCATCGTGTTCTGATCAAAATGACTAGCGATGAAATAGAAAGAGTGTTAAATTCATGCCTCCCTTGTAGATAATTGATAACATTTTGTATAAGCAATCTTAGGCAGAATTCGAACTAAGTTTGCTGATTCCATTTTCAAAGGTGATAACCGTTCTCTACTTCGCACGTTCTTTAAATAAAAGAGAGCAATACATAATGTCTGATACAATCCGGATTTCATTCACGAAGACTGCTCCCTTTTGGATATTCATGAAATTTCCTGCTTGATTAAAACGTTATTTCCTGACATGATTGAGAATAAAGCCTAGATACAAATTGTATTAAGCTTTCAGTTAAGAATTCTAATTAAAATGGATTATTTAAAACTGAAGATGCAAAAACAATATCATTCATTATTACGATTTAATAGGGGAGACGTTTGCGTTTTTCATAAAAGAAATTACACAGTAAAACAAGATTTTACTCAGCAAGGAAATAACGATGCGGGCTGAATAAACATATGCATTTATTTGCAATGCTTGTGAAATATCATGAAGTATCACTGAATAACACAATAGAATTCCACTAGAAGGAGTTCGTTTTCGACGAGTAAAATCAATGCACGCAGAGTATTCAAACTTTATGTAATTGTGTCCTATCCTTCAACACTTTTCCTTATCAGATCGATGTTTTGAATAATGTCCACTGCAGATTTATTTTCCTTCAATCATTCATGTATTCTTTGGTTGGAAACTAGATTAGAAATATTTGAAAACAAGACGAAAAGAAATGTTATCTTAAATAAAACTAAAGCTTGTCCGAAAAGAAACGATGCATTCACGACACGTTGAAGATGATGGCGCCCAACGGAAACGTTAATTAGAAAAGAAATGGTGGCATGTGTTTTGTACATGAATGACAAAAGCAATAATAATGAGGCAAAAGAGTGGATGTCATTGAAACGAGGCTGATAGAGCAACAATGTGAATGGATAAAGAACGAAAGATACAACAAAAGAAATAAAGAACGAAAACATGGGTAATAGAAAGAAAGTTAGAAGGAGAGCAGAGCATTAAAAGAAATTCAAGTGAAAAAAAGCTAACATGAACAGGCAAAGAATGTTGATAAGCATTAAAAGAGAGAAGAAGGAAGTAAAAAAACACAAGCAAATTAAATTAACGATTAGTAAAAAAAAGTAATTTTTTTTTCGAAATAGTGGAAAGTATAAATAATAGAGCAGACATAGAAAAGAATCATCGAAAATGCCTATCCAAAACATAACAAATAAAACAAGCAGGCAATTATAAGTTAAACGGGAAGATAAAAACAATGAAACAACAAACATACAAAATAAAAATCCATAAGTCGATACTTTATAAAAAATATATAAATACAAGGCAATAGTTAGATCGACTGAAAGAGTGAATTCATGAAAAAAACACAATCAAGGTAAGTGAGAAAGAGATTGGAAGAAAATGACCGAAAAATTACTAGAATATTAAATCACAATACACGAAAATAGTATTAAAAGAAATGAATTCTAACAATTCAGAGAAAAAACACAATAGATGAATGCCAGGGAAAAACATCATTCACATGTTAAAGCAGCTTTGTAATTTCTTTAATAGAATTGCATGATACGTTAAATTACAAAGCAACAAATATTAAAAATGCATTGCGGGCCTTTGGCAGGTGTTTGATAAAATAAACAACGATATAACGGTTTTAAAGAGTCATTATGAATTAGTAATTATCACGCGATTAGAATCTCCGTCTTGTTTAAAGGTTGTGTATACGTGAGTAATACTCGTGGACATTCCATCGTATAGTTGCAATTTTAGAAAAGTAACAATATTCATAATGATACCGTATGAAAAACCTATCATTTCCACATCATAATAGATGCATATTTTTAAATACTTTAGTGTATCTGTAACATCTCATACTTTTAATCTTTTCATACAATCTTTTTACGTGTATTTATTTTCTTCAGGGCCATGTAAGTTGGCGACATATCTGGGTCTTCGCCGAGACACCTACATTCTTATTATGTGTCCTTTAGCAGCTGCTGTCAACTTCTAACTGACTAATCTTTTAAATGACACTGGTTTACTAATTTGTCTAGCAAGCCAACATTTAATTAATTAATGCTAATTACTTCATCCTGCTTCTTCACTGCACGAATGTGCGGCTGGAACTAAATTAACATCTGTTTTTGCAAACGTCTCCTGAATGTATATTCGAATACTTCGCTATCTGCATTGGCTACGATTTTACGACTCATCTTGTCAATTGTCGAATAATAGCGTGGCTTCTCGTCTCGAGAAGCAACTACAAAGCCTGTCCTGTGAACTTACGCTGACAGTTCTAATGTTATCTTCTTCCAGTTTGAAGCTGAAACAAAAAGTTTAAAAATCATGAGTGATATCAAATAGTTCTTCTAACGAAGGGATAGGGGGAAACGTAAAAGAAAGATTACTGTTATTCAATAACTGAAAGGGATTAAAAAAGACACGGCTTTTTAAAAACCACAGAACATCAGGAAATATATGTATGGTCGTGCTACCACTCCTCCATGTAGCAATAATTAGGACCTGGCTAACAGCCGACTGAAAAAGAAACCTCCACTGGTTACTGTGGTACTGAATCACCAACTTTCAGACCAACCAAGGAAATGATGCGGCCTTTTTTTCTCACACCAGCAGATGAGTGCAGTTTGGGAGTAAGACGAAGGAACTTGTCTCATTTTTCCTCCAGTAGATAAGTTTAATAGTAGGAGTTCTGGACTAAGTGCAAAAGAATGTGGCTCTCCTTTTCCAAACAGCTACTTTGTGACGTGGCAGTTTAGGAAGCTAAACCACCAGCAGATCTGTAGAAACACATATGTTTAAAGATTTTAAAGATTTTAGGACAGATTTAGTATTTGCGCCAAAAAATCTTCATTCCTATTTTCCAGATTCTCAGATATTTGATTTTGCGAGATTACACATTATCCACCCGGGCGCGTCCATCCATTTATCAAGCAAACAACAACTCTTGGGCAAATGTGGTGAAAACACAACTTGTTCACAGTTTCTCCGTCTGTCCAAACATGGCGGACAGGGATTTGTCTCTATTAGCGATCGTAATCACACTTTCCTCCTGGCAAAGAGCGTATAATCCCATTAACAAATCCGTAAAGTGTGAGACAAAATAGAGAACATGAAGACCAAAGACAAATAACGAATGTTTCGATATCCAATCTGCAGCCTATAATGACAACTGTTTATGTCTTCTCTGAATCCAAGGAAAACCTAGTAGATCGGATGAAAAAAGAGGCTGTGTTACAAAGAATGGAATGGGCTTTAACTAAAAAAGAAAAACCTGTTTTTAAAAAGCCGAAAGAGAACAGAGAAACACATGATGACAAAACAAGAATACATTAATGGAAGAAGCGAGCAAGCAAACAATTAAGAAAAAGAATGAAGAACAAATTAAGGGATGAATCAAGGAAAGAAACATAATTAATGTAGGAATGAGAAATGTTGGATGACAATGAAATAAAATCTCGAGAAAATAAAAATACATTTTAAAAAGCTATTAAATGCAATCAAAACGAATAAGTCAAAAAGGATTAAATGTCATCGACGAGACAGAAAAGAATCAAGATTTTAAAAAATAACAATAGATTATATTTATTAGGAAAGAACAAAACGTTAAGTTAGCAAGAAAGGACGAAACGAAATCAGGAACAAATCTAAAGAGCAAATAGGGTGTGAAATCTTCAAAACGAAAAACATGGATTTTCCATATTTATATACAAACCTTATGAAATCAAATTATGAATAATTGTATATCCAATCGACAGAATATGATAATTATAGTGACACTTATTAGTGAGAGCCTATATTTGCCCGGAGTCGGTGTGAGCGACTACTAAACGAGCGGCCAAAATCGTAAATGTGAATAAAGAAACGAACTTCGTGCGGGGATCGAACCCGCGTCCACCTTGGAAGCCACCTATACGCGGTGCTGTTCTACCGACTGAACTAACGAAGATCAGATGGTAGACAGGAGTCCTTTAACCTACACTTTGTTTGCTTCTCCATTCTCACATTGTTTGAACAGTACAAGTCCACAGTTGCAAAGAACGTGATGGAATTCAAACACTAGGGCATTAATAGCCTACGAAACCAGATTGCTAAACATTGCCCCATAGCTAATCGCACAAATAGATGTTTTTATTAACTTTAGCTTAATCTGGTACAAAGCCACAAAAGTGTAGAGACACACGTTCAGGTTCAAACATCGCATCCCAACAACTAGATAGTTCATAATTTATGTCTGATATTTGAGATGTGGTAATGACATTATTATACATTGATTCATTCGAACTATTGTTGTTATATTAGTTGCGAAATGGATATATACTCTGGTTGAAATCCAGACAAAGACCTATGTGTCAATATTCAATGCAAATGTATTTTCTTACAAAGACACTCTTTGCAGAATCGTTGACTTAATTGATCATTTTCAAGATTGCATTAGCTGTGAAATCCCGGCACAATCGTATTTGAATCTTAATTCCTTGGTGAGGATTCTTTTAAAAGCCATAATGTCCTATTCTTTAGAATATCCAACATAATTTCATAGAAATACACATTCTCGAACTGCGCATTAGTTTTAGGTTTTCAGCTTGATACCTACGCGCGTAATTCAAGATACAAAATGTGTTCCTTTTTATTTTTAAAGGAAAAAGCATATATGGATATTTACTAAGCTTTGTATGGAACACGCCCAAAACTGAGGGATACACGGTGAGCACCGTACTCACATCAGGAGTAATAGTCATCAAAACCGGATTATAAATCATTGTTTGATGGTGAAAAACTCTTGCTTATTGATAATTACGAAGTTAGCTTAGTACAAGACCACGCCACAATGACATGTGAATACACAATGAGGAGAGAACTAAGTCGAGTTGTAATGATCTGCGAGACAATATTGTTAACTGCCCCTCAAAGAGAAGAACCCTGAGCTTACTTCAGTACGGCATAAGGCTGCAAATATAGTGTACCCAGTGAGAATCATTCTCACTACAGTAGTAATAGTATACATTACTAATTGTTTAATAATTGCTCCAAAGCAAGGCGCGGTCTCTGCTCATTCATTTAAACAATGCTAAAAAAATAGATATATAACAATGTTATCTTGATTTATTTTACATTAGACGAATCATCGTCAATCATTCATCTTTGACTAGTATCGGTTTCATGTGATTGTTTTGTATCTTTTAATCGGAACTATCCAAACAGTCGGTCTACGGCAGTGAGTCAATAGCGCATATCGGTAATCCGGTAGCTCAATTGGTAGAGCAGTTACAGTACAATGGCAGTCTTCTCGATGTGAAGGGCTGCGACTTTGAGGCTTTCCTGGAGTTTATTGTTTATTTCCGATCATTGCCGTGAGTGAAATACATACTCTTCAACATTAACAATGATCATCGATATTTTAATATCTTCTTTATTTGTATATACACATGTGGATGTATGTGTGTTCGGGTGTTTGCATGCCTTTAATAAGAGAGGGAGCAAAACGTGGGATGTGCCGGACTGTGTGGCTACTCCAATGAGGGAGTGGGCAAACTGAACGATGTGCCTGAAAGGCAGACCGGCATGCGTGGTGGGTAATTTAATGAAAGGGTGGACAGAAAGAAATATGTGCCTGAGCTGCATACTGGCAGAATTAGCCATTCCTTTATTAGATCGGATCGATATATTTTTCAATTTAGCCAATACAGATCTACGAAAGCCGATTACATCTGATAATAAGATAAGTAAAATAAAAGTAATACGTTCTTGTTTCTTAGTATATACTTATTTTCATTGATAAGTCTATTAGAGGTGGAAAAGATGTAGTCATTTCTAAAGACATGTTTAGCTATCAAAAACCAACCAGACCTGGCTACACTGAGTGGGATAGGAAGGTCATTTTCTTATTCTGTATCAGTTATGAGGACAATATAGTTAAGTATTGATTTACATTTCCTTCCAGTTCAATCGTTTTTAAATTGTGGAATTTGCACGCGTTTACCATTGCACGCCGACAGCAAATAATTATATAAAAGTACTTGCAGGGAATCCCGGAGTTTCCCGTGGAAAACAAACCTCAAATTTAACAACATGAGCGAATAAATAATTCTTAATTGTATACATCAATGTAAATCAGCTGGCCCAGGGTGTGCCGGAAGTTTATTTCAACGTCGAGAATCTCTGCTAGTTTTAAATAAAATAAGTATTATTTAAATATTTTAACTGATTAAAGAAATATGCCTCATTACGTGTTTAAATTTTCTTTCATTTTTCACCATGAGGATGGACTAATTCATTATTACTTTAAGCGGATTACAGGGCGTTGCGTACATAGACGATAGTCTATTAGTTATTGCATATACCTTATTTTATAGTGTTGCAACAATCATTGCTACCCTGTAAAACTGTAACATCATACTACTTTTACGAAAAAAGGCAAAAAAGGAAAATAAATGTCAGCGTTTGTTTTGCAGCGAGCACGCTACCTCTTCCTCTTCCATGTACATTCTACCATCCCAACCTCCGACGATTCAGCCTAACATACCATCATCACCATTGTTTAGGTCTGGGAATATACATTAATGGTAAGTGTTTCTTCGCTGTAAGCTATTTCAAATTACGGAAGATTGTTTTATTGGAATGCTCTACTTGCAGATAACAGGGGGACTTGTATTTATTAAATTAGTAAACCACACACGTCATGTCTTATGTTCTCTATCTATAGATCTTCCTCCTCAGTATGTTGGCGTTTCCTTGTATTTGATTACTTTTGAGAATGCCAATGCAACCAAATAAATATACTCAGTATATGGCTGTTTTGAAGAGCTCCGTTTTTCACTGGAACCAAACCTATAGAGTTCAAATATCCGAACACATCCCGGCATGTTTAAGTGCTTCCCTGTTACCCAGACACGTGCATTAGAGCAAAAAGAAGTGGGATGGGTGTGCAATTCTTATGGCCGTCATTATCACAGGCTTTTCTAATCTTAAGGTGTAAAGCATGGATATCATTTGCATCAGAAAGTGCAGTGCTATCGAAAAGATCCAACAGAGATGAGTTTAGAAACAATTTCTAATGAGTGGCATAAGAAATATAAACCAAACATTAAACACAGATGAGCATTTTGCTCTGATCCATATAAGATATTTGAACTCGATCATTACGAACACTGGTAATATTTTGATATACACCTCTGTCAATGAAGTTGGAGAGGTATATGTATTCGGTCTACCCGCCTGTCTACAAGATATCGAAAGTACTCAATGGATTTCAATGAGATTCTGGACAAGTGTTGGTAATGGGTTAAGGAAAAGGTGGTTAATATTTGGGGCGGATCCAGGCGGTTCTTATTATTGGGAGGTGTTTTCCCTTTGTTTCCATATATTTATGGATAGGCTCATGTTTGCCCACACAATATCTCCAAAGGTTCTCAATGAATTCACATGACATTTTGTGTAAAGCTGAACTAGACTACGGGTGGGGTGATTGAACTTTGGTGCGGATCTATGCACCATTGCCTCCCTTACGTCGTAGTTATATTACCACATAATATCACCAGAAGTCCATACGGAATACAGACTGAAAAGCCAAAAAGGTAAAACAAAAAAGAAAAGAAAGAACGGTGACAATAAAAGAGAAATGATGAATGAATAAATGAAAATGAAGCAAATAGAAAAAAAGACAGAAAATAAAGGAGTTCAAACAAAACAGAAGAAAGAAATAGCAAAAGAAAAGAAACGAAAACAAATAAAGCAAAAGAGAGAAATAAATAAAGAAAGAAAGGAAGAAAAATGACAAATAAGAATGGAAGGAAGAAAAAGGAAGAAAATACAATAACAATAGTGCATACAAAAAGGAAAGAAGAAAACATAATGACCAAATTGAAGACAGACAGACAGAAATATAGAAAGAGAGAAAAGAAAACGAAAAAGAGGGAAAAAGAAAGAAAGAAAAACGGTAAAGATAGTGAAAGAAGAAAGGGCATCAATGTCCGTACTGAAGACAGAAAAAGAAAGAAACACGTAAATAAATAAAGTAAAAAAGAGAATACATATGTGACAAAAAGTAAAACAAAACAACGAAACGAAAAGTGACGGAATGAGGCACTAAAATGAAGAAAAGAAAGGGTAACATATAATGTAGAGAGAGAAAAGAGTTCAAACCTTCAATAAATAACACAGGTAAAACCAACAAAGTAAAGAAAAGAAGCTAAGAAGGCAAAATAATTATTATTTCTATAACATATATACATGGGAAACAAAAGGTAAATGAAATAAGAAAAGATGATTAATGACCAAAAACAGAGAGCAACAAGAGACACAGATCTTAAATTTCATAAAAGACATATGCATACAAAGCAAGGGAAGAAGAAAGAAAATAATTCCATAAGAAAACGGGAAAGCAAATTTAAAACGGGTCTTCTTAGTCACACGATAGAAAGCGTCATATTACTAACATATTTTTGGCAGCATGCTGTGCTGGGGAGGATCAATTAGAAAAACGGGTGACGAATGAATAGTTACTTCTATCACCTTTATTTCAAATTTTCAAAATACGGGCACAAAGTAGTGATCAATTTAGTATAAACTTACATTGTAAATTGAACCCCCAGTAAAAACCCTAGACATAATATGGAGTAAATTTTGAAAGTATCAACCCCCAAGCTTCATTGGTGTGGCATATACGCGTGATACATACATACATACATACATACATGCATACATATCCAGACCGAATTGGAAATTGAAGAAACCTATTTTGACAGTTTTGGTGACAGTTTTGGTTGACGGTTTCTAATATGTGAAAGAAATGGCCGAGACACAAAAATCAGATAAAAATAAAAACAGAAAAAGAAATAAAATCAATTTTTTTGTCCATAAAGCACAACTCAAAATTATAAGCTTTTATGGAAAAACAAACAAATATTACAGAAAAACGTTGGTTCACAAATTGAATAATATGATAAAATTTTTAGTTGCCAATAAAATTAATTTTACGATCCTTGTCAGTACATAAATATCCACCGGCATTTCTGACATCTAAAATAACAAACGTCTGATTCATCAGAAAAATTGGCTTCTTTTTACGCCATTATTTTTTTTTATCATATACATTTCAATATCTTGTCTGGTTTAACTGTTGTATATTTAATTATAGGAATTTATCAGAACGTGTCCAATGTAAAACATTGTAAAAAAAGGGAGAACAAAAATAAATGATGGCTGAATAAGAAATACTATTGAATAAAGTGAAATGTGCTTTTGCAAGTGACAACGAAAGAATCATTGGAAGAAATACACGATTTGATGAAAGGAAGAAAAGACGGATATTCATTTGGCAATTCGAAATTCAGTACAAGGTCACATTTCTTGAGCACCCATTAACGATAAACATAACTATTGACGTCTTCTGAGCCAAGAAAGCAAACAATCACTGTACCAATGTGTTAGACAATATAGATTATATTATAATAAATGGTAGGATAACATAAAAATAGAGGAAATATATAAAGAGGCATCAAGAACTACAGGAGGCTTCATCTAAATATACCCACTTTGTGATAGAAAAACATGAACGTCTGATATCTTTGAACTTTGTGAGGGCACTCTGCTATTAGACATTGGTGACGTTTAGTATATTTTCATGTTCGGTGTTAAAATTATAATTTAAAAATCTAAATTAGTAAGAAGCCAATTCAGGGACGCTTGATTCGATAGTCAGAAATGTATGAAGGAATAAAATTATCATAGCATCTAGTTGAAAAGTATTAGTCAGGTATCTGTAATAAATATTAAACCAACTCTTCGTATAGCTGTATCTATCGTACCCAGTATCGTGCTTGGGCTGTTCGTTCGTATGACTGCCTACAAACATCTACAAAGAACGATGATGAATAATGAGATTCTTTGCTTACAGGTGGAATCATTTCTAGAGATCTGTTTTTATCTCCCGCGAGAAACGGGAAACTGAGGGGTTACGACTGATCAGTCTTCCGCGAACATTTGGGTAGGACCTCGAGTATCGAAGTCTCGTGAAACCAACTGTACAGGTTGCAATGAAC
>VCCN01005774.1:8171284-8183953 GCA_006491835.1 Architeuthis dux
TTCATGCATGTTCACACCAGATGTCTGGTGATCTTCGTCGAAGACTGAGTAACAGCAAGTCTTCTCATGTCTTCAGCAACTTCCTCGATATCTTCCTAGATCCCAGTACAGCCGTGCTGTGAGCAGCCTCAATGTTGTCCCAAATTCCTAATTCATTCAATTTTCTTTTGTAGTATCTGGGCCACAATTCAAATGTGCGTAAACCATATAAGCTCAACTGTAACTTTCCCTTTGAACACATTATTTTTAGCTCCCGGACTTGGTACTGGTATTTTCCCAATGTGCGTGCTTTCTTTCAGTTGGACCCCATAGTTTTCTGGCACAGCCACATACACAATATGACAGGTCATATTTCCCTGGTTTTCAAATATCAACTCTGATCTTTGCACTTGTATAGGGTGGCCGGCTCTAATCGAAATATCACAGGTCATCTTATGCCTTTTGTTTTCTAAAGGACTCACGTTTGTACTGATACCATTTGTTTAAATGTTCAAGGCCAACCTTTTGGCCCAATTCCAAGTCTATGACATCCTCAAATCTGACAACTGAACTGCTTCTTCGTGTTGTTGATGTTGTTTCAACAACGTTTCGGTCGATACATTCTACGGTTTTTTTCCCCAGGTGTATTAGCCGTAAAGAAAGAGAACTATCTGTATTTATTTACCAAAAGATTGCAGACTATTTATTTGAAGATGCCTGTAGAATGGTAACCATATCAACAACACAAGGAAGGGGTTTAGCTGTCCAAACAAAGTTTGACATATTCCTTTTAGCTGTTCTGTTTTAATACAGGCACAATCTGCATTAAATTTAGTCCGGATTTCCAAACAGAATCCGCATAAAATCTTAACAAACTCTCCAATTTCAAGAAGTTACTCACCGATATCGGAAAAATGAACGATACGAAGTCCTCACTCAGCAACTCGCTCTGTAATAAAGGGAGGGGGGTAAATCGTTGTCCAAAACATTAGTAAGATAGATAGATAGCTGGAAATCAGATATTGTTTAATTTAATGTTTTAAAAAGTGATAGTTTTTTTTTTTATAACGCCCTACCATGTAAAATAAACACATCTTTTGCGATTAAGCATTGTAATAGTAAATATTTGTTCAATTGAGAGATATTTTTCATTTTCCTTGTTTTCATACATATATGTATACGCTCATCACTGTCCACATGATATATCCACAAGTTCTCATTAAATTTCAATGAAATTGTGTGGATAGGCTATGGGGGAGGTGATTAGATTTTTGGGAGGATTCATGCAATTTTCTTCCGTTGTCAGAGGTTCACGCTCTCTGAGTGCTTTCTAGTTTTATATGAGGGTAGGTTTTTTTACAGAGTGATTACTATCATTAAGCTACAAGATAGGCATGGTTATCATACCAACATATAAACTAGAGACATGTAAAAAGACACAAATGGAAAAATGTTTGGCCACCTTGGGTGGTACCAATTTCTGAAAATATCAGTGCTGGCCCCCAGAATAACTGGTTCACACTTTCATCCTTCAGTAAATATCAATAATACAATAACAATGCCATGCAGACTTACTGAAGGCATTGAAATCAACCTATGACTCTCTCTCTCTCTCTCTCTCTCTCTCTCTCTCTCTCTCTCTCTCTCTCTCTCTCTCTCTCTGCCATTTAAAACACATATAACTAGTTACAAAACAGAACTCTGGGAAAAGATATAATCAAGATCTCCGCTGATACAGAGCACACCTGCAGTTTCTAATATAAGGCTGTATAAAAAAAAGTCAGGTAAAACAATAATGTAACTATCTAATAGTTACGTCCATATCAGTAAGAACTTTGGCAAAGTTTACACACTGCTGAATATTTCATTTTGGGAGAGATGTCGGACAACTTATTCTGGCGAGATAAGTAACAGAGGTAAGAAAATTAATATATATAAAGTAGAACAGACACAATAACATGCCAGAATGAAATTATATCGGAGACAGCCTGGCGCAAAGAGTATGGTAGAGATGCTGGCAAAGTATGTATACAAATGTTATCTATATTTTCAATGATTATGGACGCAGCGTCTAGTACCGTGAGGCTTTCATATAATTTGGAAAGAAAACAACCCACAAAACATGGATCTTTTTTGTAAATGATAGGAGAGAAAGAGAAAAAACGGCTTACATGCGCCAGAAATCACCAATAAATATGAGTAAAAGGAAAAGAGAGAACAGAAAGAAAAACACGTGTGGGTGTTTGTTTGCATGCGCACGTAGGTATGTGCGCCATTAAATGCGAAAACATACTGGTATCACGTCACGCGAACTCATGCTAGCTGAGGAGGCCTCAAAACCATGGAAATCAACAATAGGATTCACACTTGTGATACGTCACCTCACGTAATCCTACATGTGGTCACCAAGTACTACATGTTGATGATCAGAAGTTCTTCCATGTCTTTATTAGAGAAGATACAACCTCACGCATCGCGCAAATGTGCGCAGAAACAGAAAATGTGAGACGTGAAGTCACATGAGCAGACCAGCAAGGACACGTGATATCACGTGACTTGCAGCCGTTACAGCAGTGGGTATCCTAGCAATTAAAAAAGCATTAAACTGACCTGCACACAACTAACGCTCACTTAAACTCACATGAGTTCACGTGGCGTGATAGCAGTGTTTTTCCGCCGTTATAGCAGGTATCCTTAGGAGCACACATTACTTATGCATTTGATTGATTTCTGTAATCTCACCACGTTAAATATAACTATCTTTCATTTGCCATTTTGGATTCATACACTGTCGATCGGTTATGAGTGTATCTATTCCCCCCTTCATTCTCATGTCTAAAATTGTTTTATAGCAGGAGCACTTTTGGCGCGCTTCATCAGAAGAATGTAAGACGAAGGCAGTTGCTCTACTCTCTAACTCGAATTCACACTCACCCATATATATACAACACACACACACACACACACACACGCACACACACACGCACACACACATCAGTGTTTAGTGGCAATATTAAATTGAAATTGTACTACGTGAGATAAAGTTTCAACTATGAGGGCAACTTACTAATTCATCAAGAAACCTCAAAATACGTTATAACACAAGAAACGAATGCCACTAAATCTTCAAAGTTCATTCACTTTTTACAGAGACCTAAATAAGCAGCGTCAATGGGAAATCAGCCACGACAAATCTCCAATAAACGATCAGTAATGTCTCAAGATTGCACGACTCATTTTCAACCAATTTGTTCATTTTGATTCCTCACAAAAATGGATATTCAAGTCCACACAGCGTATAAACCCTTTTCGACATATTTGCCGAAGTCAATCACGTGAAAGTGTTTTACTACTAGGTCAGTCTTCCTTTTAATCCAAATAAACAGACATAGCTCTCTAATCGCTTTCTTTCCCCCACACATGACGTCACCCACATACTCTTATGTGCATTACTTAATTGAGTGTTCTTTCTCAAATACAAATACATTTTTCACACTTACGTATTATCTGTTCATTCAACATTAAACCATTTCTCAACAATTAATTCATTTGATTATGGACAGTTTGATTGTTATCGTCCTTTTAATATATTTCCCAATGCGTAAAGAGTATGTGTATACAAACTGAGAAGAATCACATGCAAACTCAGATCCCGTTTGACGTACTGGATGATACAGGTTGGTAATTTCTAAACGTTTCACTCAATTCGCCTGTTTGGCGAATGGAGATTGTGTCTTCTATACTTGACTTTTAAACGCATATTATACGCATTTTATTATTGAAAAAAAGGAGTCTTGCATTGTCTCTGAACAAAAGAGACGAACGGATCCTGCTTGATGTTTTGACATTCATTATCGAAATGCTATCTAAACTTGACGAAAGACAAACATAAACTGCTAAACTGATTTAAGAGCCTTAAAGAAATAAACTGTGATCAACATTCAAGAACAGTTTATAACTGTAATTACACAAAACAATAGTGAAATGCACGGCTATTTCTAGCCTGATAGAATCGTATAACTATCTGTACGTACTGATTAATTCTTGAGATTGTTTCACTGTGTACATAGTCTGTTTTCAAGTGTATCAGACAGGTATGACGTGTGCATGGGTTAGTATATGTGTATATCTATTTCTACAGTTATATGAGTGTGTGTGAATCTGTACCTAATCGACAGAAACTGACCAGCAACGCCCACCAATCATTTGATCACATAAAAAGAAATAAATGGCAGCGGGTAATTAAGCTCATCGATCTGCAGGATGTTTTATCGATCAGTATGTAAACAATAACTCTATTTAGAGTATATCCGCAGATATTTTCAATGTGCGAATAGAGTTGAATATTTTAATTTTCCCTTCACCGAGATATCGAAGACACTTCTTCCTGATAGTCTAATTTTAGCCACACTCACACTTTCTCTTTTCATGCGTATGTGCGTATATATACACAAGTGCATACTAATACATTAGCACATGTACATAGGAAAACATACATGCATACATACATCTCTATCTGTTGGATAGTTCTACGAATGCTCTCACTACCACTGTGATGTCCACTCCTGCGGTTCGGCTGAAGGCCAGAGTGTATAGATGTTTGTCAAATAAAATAATGGTAGACAACTCTTGCAAAAATGGGAACAATGCTAAAAGTTTTGATTTTAAATAAAACCGTCGGCATTTACGCCTTCATTACTGAATTTGTTTATGAAAAAGTTACCATTACTAAAATAGTAGAAATCATTTTCAGGTAAGAGCCTCCCCCTTGTTAATTTTATGACATCTCAATAAATATTGAACCGAACAAATAACTCCGTCCTATATAATGGAAGAATATAAATCTCTGTGTTTATGCCAGTTTGGCAGTATATTTGAAGGGATCTAATCCTAACCTGACAATAACACGTTTATCTTAGAGCAAAAACCCTAGCACTACCTTTAACCCTAATCCCAACCAAAATGGGGCACAGTTTTATGAGGGGTTACGCAGACCTACACGAGATCTGCCCGGAAGTGTGTTCTATCCCAGTCGGTAGTGGGTGGGGGTCGCGGTTTGCTTTCCAGTATTGTTACATTAGCCACAAAGTGTGGCTGAAGATATGGATAATTACCTTTTCAGGTAAGTTCTATGTTTTGTGTAGTAAAGTAATACTATTAACCTATTATGTCGAGACAGTGGTGTACCAAGATATTATCGATGAACTTTTATATAAGGATTGTTTCTATGATGCTCACTATGATTACGAATGTATGAAAATTCTAAAACTTAAATGATAAAGTGTCGAAAAAACAGTATTACAAATCGTGGCACTGAAGGTTTTAAATTATCTAATACGTTCAGTAGTTACGTACACATATGAATTACTAATTGTTAAAAAAAACTTTATTTTAATTTCATTCATAGATAAATATGTACCTGAATATGACACATTCGACTTCTGATAATATTAACTACCAGTGTACTCTTAAGGCGTAGGTGTTAAGTGTTCAGACACCAAGAAAACTAATTTATTGTCATTCCTTAACGATAAGTGTTGAATAGTGATGGTTCACGTAAGCATGGGCATCCGCTGCCACCTTTCCAGTGGGGTAGGGGTGGCAAAAGCATATATCCTAGGCTGGAGGAGCATATATTTCCAGGTGGGGTGTATTCGGAATATATCTTAGTGGCAACCCTGTTACACGATAGGCATTCCACCCGCCATTTGTAGTGTAAGCAAGTACGACCCACTCTAATATGCAAATGTCAGATGGTATACTTGACCGTTCACGGAGATGCATGACCAGCAAATAATAATACATTCTTTTTATATGGGAATATTAAGTTGGGGTTATATAAAAAAACGTGTACTGCACTATTATTGTTTATTGACTATAACTTTCCAACTGTCAACCCCCTCGCCCTCGGTGAGAAGGCCTGCTCCAGAGTGGATTATCCCCACATCCACCCTGTAGCGGACACTCATGCATGTGGGCTTATAATAACCATAGTTCGATCCTCACAGAGCGGCTCTTTATTATCGATAACTATCCAGTGCTTAGTGGCTATGATCGGTGCATGTTTATCACCTGCGCCAGTGGTCGGCATTTGAACCCATATAAAAACAGGCTCGTAAATGCTGAATGTATGGCAAGCAGACCATCTTAATATGGAAGGTTATCACAACACACTATTCCACCTGCTATTTCATTTTAACTTTCCTTGTGCTATATTAAGATAAGTAAATGTCAAAATAACAGACCTGATTCCCGCTAGAGGAGAAGGAGTTGGCGTAAAAATTACCGATTAAGATAAACAGATGTGACGAAGTAAGTTCTAAAACTGGTAGAGACTACTAATGTCGTTTTAAACCACGAAACTATCCCCAGTGTTCGTTGTTGTTTGATATCGATCATGGTACTGACTGTGGCACTCTAGGATGGTAGGAAGATAAAAGACTGAGTGACTACGGCATTTGTCGCTTCACTCCTCATTCACTATTCACACAATAACATAACAAATGTTACAAGATAAGGCCAATGAATCTCTTCCCATAGTGTGTGTCTCTTCAGCATCTGTAAAAACGAATGCTAATTAACACTTTCTAACATGTCCTCGAAATAATAGATATTGCTGTTTATTTTATTTTTTAACATCCTGCTTTAACATTTTGGCCTTTACAAATTCATTCCAATCCTAAACGAATCACAAATGTTGCCTACTTGTATTTTAGGTGACAATATTGCACAATTACAATTACTATTGGATAGTTTTGTTGCTATTTTCTCATTTTTTGTTTATTTTCCCTCGCATTTTCTCATTGCACGTCAAACTCAAGCAGTCTATTTCTTTTACATTACAGCAGGCCTAGATGCTCAAAATCATAATCACATACCTTCTACTTGAGTTCTTCTTTCCACAAAATGCCACTTCATCAAATATCTCTCGATCTGTTTCCAGCTTTCAAATTTAAACTGTCCATAGATGTTCCTTCATCGTCTTAGCAAAGGCAACAAATACACCATACACAATAAAATCACACCTTGCAATTGTGAATAAATCACTTTTCTAAGCAAAGGAACAACCCACACAAAACTGACATTTGACCTCCCAGAGTGCACGATTGTGATCAGTTTACAGTAACGTGAGAGAATCCACAAACAGCAATAATAGAAAATAAAGAAAATAAATGCAATCTAATACTGACAATAAAATCACCGGAAATTATGTTCGCTTTTGCCGGAAATTAACACCTCAAATGACTGTTGTCTTTTCTTTGTCGATTAAACGCTTGACTAAACAAACAAAGGCCCGCCGTTCCCGGCAAACACTTTAAATACAGACATGTGAAGCTATTTACACATCTTCTGGAATTAATTGTAGCTTTTTGTTATTTTAGCTAAAGTGTTTGTATTCGTTGATTGTGTTGCTTTTCGTTCTTTTGACTTCTGGTCTAATTTATCTTTCTGTTCGATGATTCTTTTATATATTCCTTTTCTTTATCCTCTTGCCTTTAAGCTTTTATCATTGCTATTATTTCTCTGATTCTCTTTTTATTCGTCTTTTCTATCATGCTGGCTGTTTTCTTCTCCGTTCCTAATTCGTCTTTGTTCTTCGAATTACTACATGAATTCATTGTCCTTTGCTTTTTATTTGACATCATTTCCTCTCTTTTTCTTTGGTATGCTTCCTGACCCATTTTCCTTTCTTTCTCTCCTTTTGTCTCTTTAACTTCATGTCATTCTCCTCTTCAACCTTTTCCTTCTCGTCCTCCTTTTGTTTTATTTACTGAGCTTACATTACTTAGTATGGCACACGGCTCAATAGGATAAGAAATGTGATGAGCATCTACTTAACATGGAAATCATCAATCAAAATACTTCCCTTTTATCTGGGCTCGAACACCGACCACAGAGCCCAGGAAGACGTATACAACTAACTCAGCCACGAAACGGGCCTTCTCTGATTTTCGCTCCATCTTCTCTCTTGTCATGTCATTACCCTTACCCATGCACTTTCTATCTTTCCTCTCCTCGTCTTCCTTTTTCTCCTCCTCCATTTATTAAAATGTCCTTCAACTTCTTCTTGCTACTTTTTCCTATCCCGATTTTCTCTACCTTTCACTCCTTCCACTGTTTCTTTTTCCTCTACCAATTATTGTCCTCCATTTCCTTCTTTCTATTTCTAGTTCGTTTTCCTTTCTCTTTTCTCTTGCTTCCTCTTTTTGTTCCTATTCTCTCTCTCCTACTATCTTTTCCTTATTACATCTTCTCCAAATCCTTCTACTCTTTGTCCTTCTTTCTCCTTCTACTTATTTTCCCTATTGCTTCCTATTCGTCTTCCTACTCTCTCCCCTTGTCTCTTTTCTTTTTCTACAAAACATCCGTCTTTCTCTGTTTACACCTATTTTCTCTTCGTGTTCCTGCTCTTTATTGTTCTTCCTATTTTCTCTCCTTCTCTCTCTTCCCTTTCTTCTCTTCTTCTACCAATCTTTCTCCCTCTTTTCCTTTTTATCCGACTTCTTTTTGTTTTGCTTCTTTTTCCTGCTTATATCTACATATCCCCATTTTCTCTCAGTCTTTGTAGCGTATGTATTTGGTCTACATAATCTTGATGTTATGCAATAAAGCATAGACCAATGGCCTAACATAACCAGGATAATAGTAATCAAACCGATTTAGCGTATAGAAGGTTTTTTGACATAATCTCATCCCCAAAACAGGTCTGCTTAATTACTCAATAGAACCCGTCACCTGACCGACGTATTTTGGCAGTATGCCAAGTTGGGGGTGATCACTTTGGGGAAAAAGGTATTATCAATGAATAGGTTACTTCTCTCGCCTTTTGCTGGGCGGTGATCACTAACATAAGTCCGAATTTTAAAGAAAACAAGCGTAAACACTGCCGGACACAAACTAAGGGTCCCTTTTAGCGAAAAGTCACATTGCAAATTGAAACCCCACTGTTCAAAAACAAAAGAAAATGTTCTTTCCTAGACATACTCAGGAGTAAATGTTTAAATTCAGCCCTCTAGCTCCGTTAGTGCTGCCTGTACACGTTATAGATAGATAGCCAGTCATCCAGTCAACCATACCAACTTAAACACTGAAGAAACCTATTTTTTGACAGTTTTGCTTACCTACATTATAAATTGAACCCCACACTAAAAACCTATTTCGACGGGGGGGGGGGATAAAAACATTTCGAGACATCATCATCATCATTATCTTCTCGTTAGACTTCTCGATCGTGGGTGTCGCAGCGTCAGTTCCCCTGAATTTCGCATATGATCTCTGGGGATCGACGTTGCTAGTCGTGATGTCCAATGGTTGTCTGACATTCTTGCAACATGGCCTGTCCATTGACCTTCGCATTTTTTAATGGATTTTATGATATGTCCGACTCCTGTTTTTCTCTAATATACTGTGCTGTCCTGTGGTCTCTCCATGTGATGTTAAGCACGACCCTTCCATGCACACGTTGCATGCCTCTTAGTTTGTGAGCCAGTATTTTGATTATGTTCCATGTTTCAGCTACTGTGACTATCGGATGGGCGTGTTGGTAGTAGACACTTCTTTTACAAATTAATGGGATATTTTTGTTTCCGAATTTTGAGCTTCCTCTGCCGAAATCTTGTCAACCTAGGGTGATTCTTCGTTTGATTTCTTCTTCTTTTGTGGATTTCATGGGGATTCGTTGTCCCAGATGCATGTAGTAATCTACATTCTTTAGCTCTGCAAGAAGTAAATGTTTAAATTGTCAGCCCACTAGCACTTGGCGCGGCCTGTACGCGCGACACATACATAGCCCGCCGGCGAGACAGCCAGACAGCCAGACCCACTAACAAGCTAAAGAAACATGTTGATGTTGACAGTTATTTTATTGAGAGTTTCTAACAGAATCCCAGGCATATCATTGTGGAAATACACAATACCTGTTTGAAGAAAACAAGCGTTTAAGACACTGTTTGCATAACATTTGAATTGTTTTGATTTACCCAACTGCATCAATTCTACCTTTTGTGATAGTTCAGGCTTCTTGCACGTTCGAGAACTATTCTTTGGTAATTAAATTAATTATCTTTTCCTATCGTTTTATTCCGTCCTATTCTTACATTGATCGCTGATTACTTTTTTACTGTGTAATAACTCATCAGTCGAAACTTCCCCCCTAATTTGTCACTTGTTAATTAAGTTTCGCAAATTCCAAGGCAGTTGACGATTCCCAAAGGCCGAGAAGAGATCCGGAGAAATGTGTAAATAATGAGCGATCTAGGTCAACGCTTATACTCGTCTGCTGTATTGAATTTTAACAGGATCTAGCATCCACCTTTCTTTCGTATTTAGGATAGAAATCGTCCAATGGTGCTTAGGTTTTACAGGTGTAATCAAACAGGTTTTCACACAATTTGTAGAATGTCTCTTTGCCAAAGTATCTATATTTTTATTTCTGGTGGATTTCTTGCCTGATATTTTGGTGAAAACCTCAAAATTATTTTCAAATAATCTTCATGTTAAACTACCGATTATAATAAGTGATTATATTAATATCATTGATGTAATATAATCCATTGTTCCCCTAAAATGCTATATTAATAATACTGACCTCATTTTCGATTCATAAAAGAAAGATGTGAAATTCCTCTTTCTGGAAGGAACATATTTTTCTACTTATTTTCTACATCGATGAAAGCTGATATTATTGTATTATTAAGCGTGTGATCGTATATGATACATTAGCAGGTTTTGCCTATTGTGGTCACACAAAGACGTCGAGTGCCTCGAGCATGTAAGGGGTATATTATAAGACAAATTAAGGGACACCTACTGTAGTGCACATAATAAGAAGCTCGTCTCGCAAACAAAATCATTATTTGTAGTAACTTCGATCCGCACTGAGTACCCCATTATTCTGTCCTTGTCTTAAACTAAACAAAGCTAACCACATGTCTAGCACTATCTAGAGTCCATTGATCGTTGTGTCTCTGTCCTCGACATATTTGTTGCACATGATATTGGTTTTACTGAAGTACACGTGAATACCTACTTTCTTGCTTTCTGCTTTCATTTCGCCTAACACTATCTGGAGTGCATAAAGTTTCTCGGCAAAGAGGACGATGTCATTAGCAAACCTTAAGTTCCTTTGGTATTTGCCATCAATTCTGATTCCTTTATTTGTCCAGACTCAATTTCGAAAGATCATTTCGAGGCAAGCTGTGAAAGGTTTGGTTGCGTTGGTGTCACCCTGTCTTACACTTTTTTGATCTGGAAGGGCACCGAGTCTTTATGTAGCCTGAAAAAGGAGCTACTGTCTGTAGATACTTTGCAGAACTTGCTGTATGATTGCATCGATTACTTTAGGGATTTCAACTGATTCGAAGGCCTTCTTGAAGTAAACTATTTTTACCGCGAGTGGCATTTCGTATTCTGCTGCAACACCGTGTTACACAATTAATTCGTCCCAATTTGTACTCGTGTAAAACAAATTCCCGCTAAGCTATCAATAGATGTATTGGAAATAATAACAATTGTCCCTTCAGATCGTATAACATTATTTAAAAAGTGAAAATAATGCCAAACTGTCAAGATCTAGGACAATAGTTGTTTTTTTAAACCCAAGTATAGGTGGCTACATGTCCGAGATAGGACCAATGTCTATAGCCTGACATTTAGTTATTCTCTGAAATCTGATGTAAACCTTCATCTGAAATATTCACTGTGTAATGTTCGATCTATGTGATAAGTATTCACCACCGAATGAAGTGCAATCACAAGAAAGAAGATTATATTGGAAATTATATATTTGTTGTGTAAAACAAATACTTTTTTAATCATTTGGCTTCGGAATTATTGATGAACCTACGTAATCTGTGAAAGGCCACCCTAATAGAGCACCCAGTGTGGATCGAACTCAGAAAAGTCAACCTCAGTCAGCAACCTCTACCTATAAATATATCCGTTATTGGCTACTGTAGATGAACACATATTACATTTATTTACTAAGATTGATTTACACCTGTAACCCTGTGACAGAGTAGGGCATGCTACGATAATGGCGCTTATTTGCAATTGTTAACAGGACACCGCGAATCTCAACATTTTAGAATATTTACTAGCAACTACATGATAAGCTCATTATTTCTATCCGTCTGCATTTGAATGTACAGCAATATTGAGTTCTCTGTTTGGCAATACATAAAGTACCACACAATAACTTCGATACGATTCATTATATACAGTATTACTTTCAAGGGTGATAAAGATCAACTGTCCAATATCTATTTTGTATCAAGGAATAACCGTGAATTAGTTGTGGTGAGATCACCTGGCAGCCTTATCTATTGAAATACGTTGGTTCCAAATAGGATTTCTCTCTTTTATTTCGGATTCCTTTGTCACCTGGTCCCACCCGCTGAGCGCCTTCGGAAAATCAAGTTTGTTAAGAAACTAAAGTAATTCTCCTTTTGGTAATCCATTGTGTTCGCAACGACTTCAGGACATACAGCACTGCTGAATTATCGAACATTTTTGTTGCCTGATATTCTTTCAGGCCACATCCAGGTGATAATCTATTGGTAACGCCATTAGCTACTGGCTTATTTAATATAAGTGTCTGATTAGCGGCAAATTGTCACCTCTTGTGTATAAAATCGACATAGCTTGTAAAGAAAGTTCCTTACTTACTATTGCCACAGTGCGCCAATGAGG
>VCCN01005774.1:8255657-8268907 GCA_006491835.1 Architeuthis dux
GGGGTGAATGGGACCGCACATCCAAACTGTTAGGATATTTCAATAATATTTGGATATTTTGAATCAGAAAATCTTGGGAAGGGGTGAATGTCATTCTGAAATATGGTGAAAAGAGTGTAGCTACTATAGACACAAACCTAACCTCCATGTTCCATACACGCTAATTATAACACTACTGACATGTTTGTTTCTTCAGGCAGATCCTACAGAACTGTTTCGAGCAGAACAAAGGAGTGTATGTCACCTTTGTTAACTTGACAAAAGCATTGGACACTGCGGGCAGAAAATCGTACCTCTACTGACATAGACTGAGGCAGATCCAAGAAAAGTGTCGAGAGCAGAACAAAGGATTGTGTGTTGACTTGACAGATATGTTCAACAATGTAAGCAAGTTGGGAATTTGGAAAATCTTTGACAAGTTTGGTTATCCACCTAATTTCTTGGAGCACAGCTCGATTAAGTCGATTTTTTCATTTCCTTTCTCTATTGCTAACAGCGGGAAGTAGAGATACGTTCTTGCTCGAACATGCTTCCCAACATTCTTCAGTATGTTACTGAAATGGTCTACCGGAGAGCTTGGAGATCCAAGAAAAGTGCCAACAAAAGCGTTGGACACTGTGAGCTGGGCGGGATTTTGGAAAGTCATGGACAAACTACCTTGTCCATCAAAGTACCTTACTATGATAAACCCCAACTCTATGATCACAGCATTATCCTGTCGGATTCAGTATAGTCTTTTTACGACCCTCCCTAATTTTGATAACATCGTGGTGCGTTCACGCTTCAATGCTCTTCTAATACCCTTTAGTCTGATTATGAAACAAGTTACTGGACAGTTTGGAGATTAAAACAACAAGAACATAAATGGCAATCAGTTCAGTCTCAGGCGGCTTTAGGGTTCATCAAGAGACTATTTAACAACCAGTCAGAGAGCTTCTACTTGCTGATAGCGTAGCTTAATCTGTTCAGACATTCAGCCCTGCATCGCATACCATCCATCTCTACATAGGCAACAAGACTCGTCAGTGTTGAAGTAAGCCCATTAGTCCCCGACGGTATTATAATCAAAGCTTCATCTCCACATCACTCAGACAGGGATAAAGGTTATTTAGGAATCCGCCTACCCAGTGCGTATCATATGCTGTGAAACCAAAATAGACACACAATACACACCATACTGACCAGGGCAGACAAAGCCTTTGGAAAATGGTACAAACGTATCTGGAGAAATAAGAGCCTCGGGGAAAATAGAAAAATAAAGGTCTACGAAGCTGTTATGCATACTACCTTTGTATCATTAAAGGCTTCGATCAGCGCATTCTCAGGATGCACTGGAACAACTTTATTACAAAGACTATCCTAAAATATGCAAACGTCACAGGTATGCATGCCAAGCTCCTCAATACACACTTGTGCTAGAAGGTCACTTAACAAGTTTTGGAAATCGTCTACAATTAAAGGATTTAGTATTCGATGAAATGTCCCCAAAGTCAGCGATACAGTGGAGTGCCTCAGAGGACCAACTAATACTCCTTAGAAAACATATTCACCAACTATTGTATCGACTATCTCTACTAATTAAGATAAGCTGTTGACGGGAAACATGAGAACAGACTATCTTCCCGGCTATATCCTTATTTGAGAGAAATAGCTGATCCAATGTTGAGGAGACGAGACCAAACGATAAATATAAAAGATTCATCCACATTCTACTCTCTGGCATTCCCCTGCATCTACATGACATACTTTATAGGGCTCGTTATCTATCAGCGATCCTGAACGAGATGTGGAAGGCCGTTTTAGATCATCGTTCGCGAAGCCAGAGACAATTCCATTGTGGGGTGGCCAAAAGGTTTGTTCTGTGTTTGTCGGTAGATGGCATTGGAACGTTTAGTTTTATCTAAGTTTAATAAAAACAAAATATCGTTTTTCATTATATTGGGACAGTTATCAAATCATCGTTCATTGTTTTTAAATTGTCAAAATTGGCGTACTTTTGTTTATTGATTGTAACATCGAATATGAAAGGAAAGAAGCAACATTCTCGGCGTTTTATGTATTGTTATTTTAAGAAAGATCTTTAACAAATCGATTCAAACACAAAGAATAAAAATGTGAATTATCAAAGAACATTGAGATTTCCCGATGAATAATACTGCCGTTGGGGTTGAATTCGAGGTTGATAGCAATCTCTCAAAATATGAGAATACTCAACGTTATATGTTGCGTGAGTTAGTCAACATGCTCAAAATCTCCAAATCATTTACACCATTTGGTTCTGTTATCCAAATCTGGTAACGTTAGTTTCTATGATGTGTAGCTTGCGCATGATTAGGCGAAACAAAACTTTACAACGTGGAACACAAGAGATCGTGGGTTAAGCGGTACGAACCACCAGTGACCGGTCTCTCTCCAATGAAGGTGATCCTGTAATAACAATGAACCGAACAAACTTTCAAATACGTCAATAATAATCTGTCCTAATACTGTACTTTCTTCAAAAGTAAAAAGTAAATTACATTTCAAATGTTTACATACATGGAAACAAATAGTTGCTAAATATTAATGTTTTTTCTTTGTATTCACACAATTTCCATACATAAGAAATAAGTAAATACATCTTCAGGGCTCTTATTCTGTTCATGGGTATATCAATAACATTAGCAAAGAGAAGTATTTTTATTTTATATAAATACACACGAAACGCGCTTTATGCAGAGCATAAATACGCGTGAGAGACACATATCCATGCACGTAAACGCACATCTTTTTGTTCACTTGGGTATTTCAATGCCATTCAGCAGAAATGAAGCCATTTACAGTCGCAAGGGACTGTTTCCTACATTTCTAAGCTAAGAAAAAACAAATTGTATTTTGGCTTAAAACACTTTTTCACGTTGGTTAATAAAAAATAAACATTTTTCACTTTCTTGCATAGCAATACAAACATTATCATGCAAATAATACCTGCGAAAGAAAATCGGAACCACTCGTTTCTTTCTTCAGAAACTGTCAGGACACAAAAGAACTATTGATTCCTTTAAATAACTTAACATGTTTCGGGGGAAATACTGTCTTTTATTATTTTGTTTTGCTTTCCTTCGTTATATTTTTAAAATATTGTATGTATAATTTTTGAAAAATGTGAACGCATTTGTTTGTCTCCCCTTTCAGCAGGCGTAAAGTTAAAACCCAAGTGACGTATAACAGAAAGGCGTTGAAAGAAAGAAGATGCAACTGCAATGGTAAAGGGAATTAAAATAGGCACCTTATGAAGTCCATATGAGAGGGAGAGGACAAATCCCCAAGAGGAGAGAAAGCAATTGAAGCTTGCCAAAAAATGTTGCGTGTTGTTGATAGTTATTAGAAACCGTCAACCAAAACTGTCAAAATAGGTTTCTTCAGTTTTCAAATCGTCCGGCTGGCTGGCTATGTATGTATCACGCGTACAGACCACACCAATGGAGCTAGAGGGCTGCACATTTCAACATTTACCCGTTATTATGTCTGGGAAAAACATTTTTTTGGTTTGTTTTTAAATTCCCCCCAAATAGGTCTTTAGGAGGGGGGGGATTTACAGGCTAAATGAAATGGAATTTACAATTCTAAATTGATCCCTGGTTTGTGCCCGCCTTTTTCTTGAAAACTCGAACTTTTTAGTGATCTAACAAAAGGTGAGAGAAGTAACTTATTCATTGATCACCCCCAACACGTCATGCTGACAAAAGATGTTGGTCGCATGACGGTTTTATTTTATTTTCATTCTGCTCTTGGGAGAAATGATATGCTTGTTGTAAGAATGATGGAATAAGGAGTTTTGTTTTGCTATGTAGAGGCAAATAAGACACAGCGGCAAAAATAAAATAAAAGAAATGAAAACAAAGTTGCATGAAACAAATAAATGTCGAACGGCAATAGATAAGGAGAAAGTGGTGTAGTGAACAGAAATATAAAGAAAAATGAAAGAAACGGGTTTGCTTAGACACTCAATAGAAACCGTCATGTTACCAACATCTTTTGGCAGCGTGCCGTGATTGGGGTGATCAATTAAAAAAAAGGGGTGACGAATGAATAAGTTACTTCTCTCACCTTTTTTCAAATTTTCTAAAAGACAGGCGATCGGTTTAGCATAAACGTACATTGTAAATGGAATCCCCCCACTAAAAACCTATTATGGAGAGGAATTTAATAAAAACAAAACAGTTTTGGTGACAGATTTGGTTGCCGGTTTCTAATAAAGGACGAATAAACGAAAGAAAGAAACGGGATGGGCATGTCAAAGACTAAATTGAGACAGAAAGAAAGGAAGAAAGAAAAAGATAGAAAGAAAAATGCATATAGAAAGCAAAAAAGAAAGAAAGAAAAAAAGATAGATAGGAAAAGGGCTCTCCCACGTAGGTGGAGAGAAAGACGACACAATTCAGTCGATATCTTCGATTCCGGGCCGGTTCGGGGATCACTTTGAGGCATTCAGTTAAAATTCTAAACGAGTGGTCACTTTGCTGTATCACTATCAGTGATGATAGTAATACAAAAATCAAAGCTTCTTCCTCCTCTTCATTACACATATATGCCGAGGGAAAGAAACGAAGAAGGAATGAAAAGTGAAATTAAGACATACAAAGTGAGAAAGAAAGAAAAAAAGAAGGAAGTAAATAAAAGGTTAATTAAAAAAGGAAAACCCCAAAAAGAAACAAAGGAAGACACAAATGAAGGGGAAATGAAAGGGAAGAGGACATAAGAATACATTTATGAACTAGAAAACACTCAGACAGCGCTTACCTCTGCAAACACCGTACACTAACTAAAAACTGAAAGAAATTAAAATATTAAAAACCTGGAGAGAAAACGCAATTCACGCACTTCATGTGCACATTGAGTTACTCACCTTGAAATTTAGCACGTTTATTTACTGTTCCTTTTAACCTGTTTTCAGGCAGAATAATAGAAATATCTCTCAATCGAAATCAAATTGCTCAAATCAAAGACGGACGGACGGACGATGGACACAGGGTAATACATATACCTCATCAACTTCGTTGGCTAAGGTAATGAATAGATAAGAGAAAAACATACAGATATGAAGAAAGGAAGAAGAATGAAAGAAAGGCAGAAAGGAATGGCGACGACAGAAACAAAAGAATGAACACATATAGAAGATAAAAGAACGAGTGAAAAATAAACAGCGAGTGTAATAAATGATTACATAAGATGTAAGAAAGTAAGAAATAAATGAAAGAGATTTCAACAGAATAAAAACGTTAGAATTGGAAATATGAAAAACAACGAAGATGAAATGTAATCGACGAAAGTAAACGTGTAAAGAAAGGAAATACAAAAAGGACAAACATATCAAGAAGCAAATGAAGAACGAACGCTGATATGTGACAGGAATAAGAGAGAAACATATGGTGAATTCCGTAAAGGTAAATAAATAAACACACTTTATTTGAAACGAAAAAAGCAATATAGCTTTTATTGAATGCTGTGAAAACAAAGAATGGTACAATGTATAACGATTACCAAAGAGCCAACCGTGAAAGCTTAAATGAATCGGAACTGACAAAAGTGTCTGAATACGAATTATTATTTTTATTTTAAAAGATGTATACTACTCTTTAGCATTGTTGTTTAGTGATAACAGTCGGTAATGGCGGCTGACTACAAATATAGTAAATGCAAACAGATTAACAACTTCCAGTGAAAAGCAATGCTTATGCACTGTTGCACCGCTACATGCCGAGTTTGTTGTGAGAAAGAAGAAAATAATGGTTATATCCCCTACCTTTCTTGCCAAAGCAAAGAGTTTTTATCTGTCATATTGTAGCCACATTATGTCATTCGTTAAGAAAAGAAAATGAAATATTCACATTATTTTTCATTTTCTATGTTGTGTTTTACTGTAACGTTCGTTGAAAATTCACTTTCTTCTATCCCTTTCTCTTCCTGTGTTTATCGCCCCCCTCTCTCTCTCTCACATTATATATATTTGTGGGAATCAATTTCAATGGTCCATTACAAGCGGTACTGCTGGTTTTGTGGGCGTATGTTGGGTATTGTTGTTGTTATGTGATTGGCTGTTTGGTCCCTCCAATGGATATCTATGTTTTATGTTTGGCCTGTTTGTATGTTTATGATGTTATATCCGTGTTTGTCTAAAGTAATCTATCTATGTTATGGTTCTAACGTGGCTAATGTTTTTAAACATCTTATCTATTTTATGACTTTGCAGTGGTGGTTATTCCAGGCGATTCGTCCCTTACCCCCCTTAGTCTCCGGTCAGAAATTCTTATCTTATGTCTAGCTTTAGGCCCTTTATCTTTAGTCTGGCTCTGATATTATTGCTATTTTTTTTTATTTGTGTATTTTAGTTTCTCATTGTGTCTAGTTTTTTTTGGTATAATTTGTTATTATTTTAATTTTATTTCCTATCATATTAAGCTTCTGTTTTAAAACTATATTTAATCATAAGGGGAAATCATTTACTATCACACACATGTTAACTGGAATAGATTTCTAAAACTGATATAATTTAATAATATATGTATAAGTTTAAATGTATTACATTTATTATTAGATTACATACAGATTATAATTATAATTATTATTGTTTAGGTTATATATTAATATATATTAAGTTAAATAAATTATGATTTTGTTATGGTTTTAGGTAGGTGAAATGTTTTATGTTAAATAAATAATGAATTGTGAATTGTATTATGAGTTTCATAATAGGTTATGTATTTTTCATGAGTAAAGTTAAAATTTTGTCTTAGAGATACCAATATAGTATTTGAAGTGATCATGGTTTCAGCTGTGGAGATTTCAGCTTTATATAAAATTATTGATATTAGACATTTGTTCTGTGGCTGACAGATATTGTTTTCTTTTCGCAGTTACATTCAATAACTGAATTTACATATTGAGTGCGTTTCAAAAAAACAACAGGGATTACTTTGTCAACACTGTAGAATTATGTTTAGCACAGTCCGTCCCTCCTCACTGCACTTAATTCAATATTAAATATTAATAACATTAATGCAATCTTCAGATCTGAATTCAGCTAATAACTGCATCAATTCTTCCTTAGCCAATGGCCCCCCCATTCGGCAAAATATCATTGAAATTCATTGAGACACTTTGGAGATATTGTGGGGACAAAAAGTGATTTTAGATCAAAGTGATTTAGACAAAACTGATATAGACGAAAGTACCGAAACCCATATTTGCTGTACGTCCCAGGCAAGTTAGAAAGTGGTTTAGCCAAGTGACAACTCACCAACACTTTTCTGTCAACCATCAAGCTGGGAGAATTTGGTACCACACAATAATTTTGAAATGAACATAATCAATATAAAAACATAAGGTACTTAAAACTACGTTGTTAAATTAATGATTACTCTTATTTTCTTATCCGTTTATACCCATAATTTAAAAAATTAATAAGTCGAAAAGTATTGTGACTCTGATCATCGCTTGATTAAAATATGTGTTTTACTCTAATAGGACAGTAGACTGAGAAACTAACCCAACGCATATACACACGCCTTCTTGTTTGCTAAAACCATTTAAAATATTTTTAAAAACAAATAATCCAAGTTCTTCCCTAGGTCCACTAAGTATACCTACCAAATTCGGTTGAGCTGCGCCAATGTTTCAGAGGGAGGGGCACAGTGACAAACAGAGCCAGTTGTTTTCTTAGAAACCGTCACCAAAACTGTCAGGTTTCCCCAGTTTTTAAGTGGTTTTGGCTGGCTTGCTGGTTGGCTGGCTGGCTGGATGGCTGGCTGGATGGATGGATGTCTCTGTATATATGTATGTGTCGCACGTACAGGCCGCACCAATGGAGCTAGAGAGCTGAACATCTAAACATGTACTCCCCAATTCTGCAACAGCTTATGCTAAATTGGTTCCATAGTTTATGTCCGAGAGCAGCCACCCTTGTTTTTTGTTTTTTTAATTAGAACTTTTTAGTGAACACTGCCCAATAAAAGACGAGGGAATTAGCTTATTCATTATCACCACTTTTTCCAGTTATTTAATTGATCACCTCTTTTTACAATTATTTAATTGATCACCCCCTCCCCCCAACACAGCATGCGCCAATGAACGGACATTAAGGGTTCAGCTTCGCGTTATAGTTACATTGTAAATAGAAACCTCTAAAACATTTAAACATTTGTTTAAAACTAAATAGTCCACGTTCTTCCCCTAGGTCCACTAAGTATACATTACCAAATATGTTTGAGCTATGCTAAAGCTACGCCAATGAACGGAGAGTAATTGTTCAGTTTCGCTAAAAGTTTACCCGATCTTTTATAGAAAGCAATGTTATATTTCTCTCTCATTTGCAAGCATAAATATCACACACTTTTAAAAAAAAAATAGAACATCGATTACGTTAATGCCATCTCTTGGAGAAGATAACCAAACAAAGCAATTAATTAATAGGCTCAAGAGAGACTCTCCAATCTAATAGCCTATCTACAAAAGGACGTGAATTGCATATTTTCAAATCTTTCGTCCGTAAACCATCCGGATTTTTAGATTTTCCAAAAGAAGTAAAGGCAAAAATCATCTGCCAAAATACGACATTGATCAAAGATAATTTAATTTCGTGTTAGAAAATGCCTTTAAATTGTGTAGCAAAATTAAAAACAAAAAACAATAATAATGAATGAAATCAGAAATATTAGAAAGATTATTAATATATTTAAATCTTCGAAAACAATGAAAGATCAATTGTTTGAATATCTCATGATTGCTACGATTAAAGCAATTATGACGCACGTTATGCTTTCCCGTAGTTAATCGATGATTACGTGTCATATTAATCGGTATTTGTTAGGAATAGATACTTCCAATCAAAAAAGTGTTTCATTGAGATTTGACTATCAGAAATGAGGAATAGGTGACAAATCATGACTCAAGATATTAGGTATAATGCTTATTACAGACGCTACACTTCTCTGGCAGCGATAGTCGTTACTGACTGACTGACAAGTTTACATATTAACATATCGAACGTAATTCTTAATGACATAATAAAATAATATGTGTTTGTTGTTGTTTTTTAAATCAGTTCCCGAAATCCAATTGTGACGTAATGTTGCGTTCGTTTTTTAAGAAGATCTTTCGGAAATATCTTTTTTTATTGAGTAACTATTCGAAGGGGGGCGGGGGAAGAGATCCTAAATCCAAAGAGCACAATTTAACTTTTTGAAGCGGACTGGACGAAGAAGCAAAATCTCTTACTGTGTCTATTGACGTCGTCGTGTGTAACATTTTTTTGCGAAAATATTCCTTCTCGTCTAGCGACTTAGACCGTGTGTCAATTAACCTTGGTGACAGGGGTATGGTAACGCTAACTCTTGTCGCCGGGGGTGCGTAATGAGCGCGTGTTCAAATACTAACGGTCGAAATTCTCGGTAGTTCGACTACGACGAACTTCGACTACTCATCTCTCTGGCTGGGGTTTATTTTGAATTACCCTCCAGTCATGCGCAGTGATTGGTTTTTGGACTTCCGATTACTTCCGGGACGATCTATAAAAAGTTCAAAATGACCCAGGCCAGCTTTTCCACGACATTCATCTGAAGGTCAGAGATTTTGAACCCTATTCGCCCCGACCGCTGGTACGTAATGAAATGAACTCGTATTTATGGTCTGACTTTCAGTCTTGTTTTTCTTTTTCACCGACATTTTCTCGGCAGAGAATGCTTAGATGCCTGACACGAGATCATATCTTGACTTTATCTTAATTCAGACCTCAGTTGTCAGCGGCAAAGGAAAACCATACGATACAACGGACATATTCGTAGTTTCCTTGGAGAATACGCATGAACTCCTTTACCAAAATTCTTTGTATTATAGTCAGTAGAGCAAGCTTAAAATGAAAATCCTTACACATCTATTATGATTTGAAGCATTTCAAAATACATGTTGTTTTTCAAGTTTGTAAACATGTTGTGATGTCTAAAGCTTGTTTCAATTTATATAATGGCATGTAACAATTTAAACATAAAAATATATCACTCAACTGCCATAAAACCTTTAGGAAAGGCATGCATCCACTTGTCCCTTATACTCTGTCTAATTGACAGTTATCTAGTAACTGACACAATTAAAGTTAGTGTATAAACCCTTGGGAAATATACCTAAATGATCGGGCATTTGCAGCAAAAGAAGCTGTATCTGTCAAAGTCAACATTGACATGATTAAATCAATTAGACATAAAAGAGGCTAGACTTAAATACATCATATTTAGATCGTGCAAAATGTCCGTCCAGACGGATAAACTACTTCCAATATAAAAATAGACAAGCTTTATAGAAAATAAGTCAGCTCTAACAATTGTTTTCATTTGGTATCCACTTATATTCTTCGACATAAACTATCAGTGGCATTGTGTAACTAGATTTAGATGACCATTCCACATAGCGATCTAATGACATTTTAATGGTCTAATGGTCTTTAATGGTTCTGTGTAAGTACGAATGAATATTTAATCTTGTCTCGAGCTGGAGGACTCTGGGATAGTATGTAAACCTTTACAAATGAAAAGGTTCTGAATCATGGTAATCCTTTAGCTACAATGCGGCTGATGGCAAAATATGACCTCAGTATGGCAGCTCACGTTTCTGCAGTGTAAACAAGTCTAGACAAAGAACCAAATGATTAAAACGGCTCAGTATAGGAAAGGCTCAAAATAAAGGCCATAATGGTCTTGTTGTAACATAGCTGAGTAAAACAATGTTAATTCGAACTATGAAGAATATGATACAAGAAAGAATTAGTCATGAAGTTTCTCAAGCAAAATATTATTCTATTCAGGTTGATTGAACACAAGATAATTTATCCATCGATCAGTTAAGCATTATTATTCGGTATGTTCTTAAAAGTGTGATCTGTGCGCGACTACCTTCAGTTGTGCTAATTAATGATGGTAAGGCAGGTAATCTTTGATATATTGACTGAAACATTAAGGCATCTTAAAATTGACCCCAAAAAGTGTTTATCTGATAGCACAGATAGTAATGCAAGCTACCATGGCCAGTATAATGGTTTACAAAGTAAGATTGCTGACTGTTCATATATGGTGCTATGCCCATGTCTTGAATTTGGTGATAACTGAATCAACAAGATTTTCTCCAGAATTTAGCAATTCTTGTGGAAGCATCATATAAGAGAATGGCTGTATGGATAGAAGTCGTTGCAAAATATCTCGGAGAAGAAAAGATGAAACGATTATAGCTAATTGATGAGACCAGATGGTCAGGAAAATCCAATGCAGCAACAACTATATTTGGGAGTGTTGATGATGCCGCTGCCAGTACTTTTGTAAATCTATTGACATGTTTATCAATGATACAAGATTCAGACAAGTTTGATGCAAAAACAAAACATGAAGCAAATGTTTTACATCAAAGTCTGATAAATTTTGAAACCATATTGACAGCATTTATTTTCTTGTATATATTTGAAACTACAGCCACGTTATCAAGTTATCTACAGACAAGTGGTTTATATATGTTTACTGCGTGGAGTTTGGTAGATTCAGCTACAACAAAGTTGAAGGAACAGAGAAGAACATTTGGTAACGTTCACAGCAAGGCTTTGAGATTTGTAAATAAATGTAATGACAAAATTTCACAGATGAATATGGATGAAAATCAAACATTGGAAATTGATGCTTTGGAAACATCATTGCCAGTTCAGAGGCAGGGGAAGAAGAAAAGAATGGCAGATGAGCTTATTTATGATGAAGGGAATCCTCAGATTCTCTAGCTGATCTTCGAGTAAACGTGTTTAACCTAATAATGGATCGCATTGTCCAGTCACTAGAATCACGCGTTGTACAAACTATATAGTTGTATAAATATTCATCCTACTTGGACCCAGCAAAGTTTAAAACTATTGCAGAGAAGGGCCTTGAAGATGAAGCATTGGAAGGTATTATTAAGTTGTTTCTACAAACAGCAAAGACCGATGCATATTGGAATTGTTTTCTTGTGCTTCAAACTTTGATGTATTAATGCAATTGCTTAATGATAGTGTGAATTCCAGTTGCAACAATTGTAAGATTTGCAGCAGTTGCCCCATCGTGTGTACTAAACATTGTTGACTTCATGACATGGCATATTTATAAAGTCATCTGCACACTATCAGTTACTCAAGTCCATTTTCAAAGCTAACGATCATAAAGACAAGGTTAAGAGATTCGTTGTCTGTGGGGAACTTGGAATTATACATGTGGCTATCCATTGAAAAGGAATTGTTATATGAATTGGATGCAGAAACAATTATTGATAGATTGACACAATCATCTAGTGAACACAAACGATTGCTCTTAATATAGTGGACTGCATGCAATACACTTTTGTACTTTTGAACTATCTGTTAATGTGTAAAGTGTACAGTACAAGTAAACTACTTTAAAATATCCACCAATTATTTAAAATTTTAAAAATAATTTTAAAATTCAATTATAACATTCTGTATTTACATTTGGTATCTACTGTATACTGCTACTAATATGTATAGTACATGTACACTGTAATTACTAAAAAATATAAGATTTCTTTCGCCCTTTTTTTCCACTCATGTAATTTTTTGAAAATTGTATTTATTCGTTATGAATTAAAGTATATCATTGTAGTTGTGGGTGGACGCCCTTTGTCAACTGGCAACCAATATTTTAGACCCAGTCCTCCACTGCACCAGAGAATATCTGTATGTATAGGCAATGATTATTCTACATTTCGGATGACCGTTATACATTACTGTGTTCTCTTGCTTTGGTAGGAGTATATGTTAATACATATTGATTAGAAACAAATTATGAGTGTCTACAAGAATTTCCTTTTGCCTTCTTTTGTTTGATTACGTTAATGCAATCAAAATATTAAAACGATTTGTCTGTGTGCGTACGAATTCATAGATTATGCGCAGATAAGAACTAGGCTTTGTCTAGTTTGACACATAGTCAAGATATCACTAATGAACTGTTTCCCTAAATCAACAAATCCATGCGAGAGTAGCTTGATAAGCATCGCTCCACATCAGTTAAAATAGATCAGGCTCAAGCCCACATTTGCTGGGCATGCGGTGCAATATTAACCCTTTCGACACTGATCCATTCACATGTACTCACATTGACACCAATGAACCCAGGCGACCAACACTCAAGATACCACCACTCTGTATTTAGAACTATACACTTCATTATATATATATATATATATATATA
>VCCN01005774.1:8374251-8386497 GCA_006491835.1 Architeuthis dux
TTCCCCTTGTGGAAGAGTCCATTGTTATGGACAGAGCAACTGAAAAGGGGAACAATTTAGCTGTTAGCTCCTACCCATCATTTGAAACAATGGAATCTTCAATTGAAACGAACTCTTTTCTAAAAAAAGATAATGCTATAAAAATTCAAATATATATATGCAAATCTTTCACTGCTATTAATTACTATATATCTTTTTTCTCTATGTACATTTTGGTAAAGTTTAACTTGCTTTTTTCTAATTAACGTGGAAACATGAAGTGTATTATTTTCTGGCTTCCATTTGTTTTCTCATCTGTTGTTTTTCTTTTTTTGTAAATAATTACTTTTGTTTTTCTTCTCGTCTTCTGCCTATATATTCTGCACGTATACGATCTCATGGATTTAAAAATATACTAATCGGTTTCAAAATACCTAAAGCAACAACACACTTCCATTACTGTGACATCAGCATCTCAAAAGCGGTTGCATTCATAGCAATGACAATAACCCCATAGTTTCATGAAAACTTAGTACTCATGATGACAATACAGTAATGAGCGCAGATCTGTGGAAGATTAAAAAATATAGAGACAACAAACTACAGTCTGCTGATGATTATTTCTATATTGCTGTCACGTGACTCATGTTCTATTTGATTATAGACGTAGTTGTTTTTTTCTAAAGAGAGGATAAACGCGATAGAAAAAACAGCAAAAATGTTCTTGTAAGCTAAGACGGTAAGATGATGATAATCGTATGGCCTGCATTGTATTCCTAACTTGCCCTGATGATGGAAAATGGGATGATTTAGTAGAAACTGGATATTAAATTTGATTTTGAAACTAATCTAACATTTCCTTACTGATGATCAAATAAAAAGATTTAGGAATGTATACACAATTGAAACATTATAGTGTGATATTCTATGTTTGAGGGTATAATTTTCAAATTAATCGGTTAATGGAGGAAATGTTGGAAAATCAGTTTAAAAATACATTAATAACCAGTTATATCTTACATCCTGGACACATATCTGACAGATTAAAGAAGTAAGAAAAGGCCATAAAAAATTGAATAATGAGTTGAGTCGAGAAGAATTCACGAAACATAGTAATGGATGAATAACTATGACAACCAGGCATTACAAAATATTTGACGAAAAGACAAATATTGATGGCTCAGATGAAAAATCAATTACTAGAAGTCAAAAAATAGAAGGAAAAATGAGTTCGTGTAGTATTTAGGAGACATACGAGAGGAATTTCCACCGAAATGACCTTTGCGTGGTTTTGCAGTTGACAATGGACATTGAATCACTAGCAACACAAAACAAATTGATTTGAACTACATCAAAGTTAAAATTGACAAACACAGCATAATGGCAAATGTCATCTATGGGGACACAGAGCTGAGTCGGTAAATCTTGTCATAAATTAATGTAGTAAATTAACAGAAAATAAATACAAAAATAGACAAGACGGGGTATAATAGATTCATAGAGAATTGTGCAAATGTTTTGGAACAAAGAATTGAGAGACATTTCCGGAAGAATAAGAATATTTATCAAAGTGAATCTGCACTATTAGAAGTCCTTTAATCCCATCAAGGCAATTCGATAACTTAATAGTCACGAATATGCATTGCAGTGCGTATTCAAGCAGTATCTACGTCTAGAGATAAATGGAACCAACATAGCATCTTATTTCGTCCATTACATTCCGTGAAAATGATTTTTATTTCATTTGTCTGTCACATGACATTTGCAACAATATGACATCTTCATCATCGCAATACATCCCTGGTCACTCTACTAATATTCATCCATATGTAGTTAATGTAGCAAAGATACCATGATCACAATAAACTAATGTATGAGATTCCTAGCCTTACACATTAACTGAGAATAAAAAAGAGTACACCTAAACTTTTAAAATGGCAAATTTTAATCAACATAATTATATAATTTATGTAGTTTTAGCTGATTCTTCTCTCACTTAAAAGCAAATGAAGTGAACCTGTATCAAACTATGTTTTTACTTACCATCAAAATCAGTTTCGCGGACTATAGAGCAGTACATTGAATCACTATTTTCCGGGCAAGGCGTAGGAGATGGTGGGGACTGTTCACATTCGCCGTAATAATTATCCTTCCGCGAATCGCAGCGAGAACATAATATGACTGACTGCACATCTGAAAGGAAAGATAAAGCATTACGTTAGAACCAAAGATAAAAGACCTTTATAAATTATGAAAAGGAATAGTAATGTTTTCAATTTGTGGTCAAACAATCTAGTAGGTGTATTGAATGGATTCTGGTATCATCATTTCTGCACATGAATAAAATAACCAAAACGCTGATTATACAATGATTAATTCGAGACGGTGTCCTCATTTAGGTTGTTACGGTCACAACATTCCGGTCGTTGTACACTCCGGCCTTCTTCCCTGTATAATAATGACGATTACTCATTTCAGAAATTCAGACAAAATGAGAAAAGTGATGGTTTCACCACACTTCAAATTGGTCTTGCAATGTGAAAGTAAGAAATGTCATACGTATATATTTTCTCTGTGTAACCTAATAACTAGTTTCCACCATCTCCTCTGAAGGGCATATATACAGTGATCTAACAAAGAACACTGTTCACGAAGAGTAGCGGCAAAAGTTCGCACTACATTTGATTGGGGCTTGTTCAAATTACCCGAAGGATCATTAGAGCAAATGGACATTTTGTCTTATTTGTTTAATAAATTCTATCTGTTATATCATGAGTCAGATAAACATCTACTTAAAGTACATTCCATTCACAATAGATGAGAACAGTGGTAAATGATTGTCATCTAGCCAGAACTGTTTCCATTCTCTAATGCAGAGCTTTCCAAACTGTGTGTGTCTCTAGGTCTGTCGCAAATTTAACTGCTAGGATGATATTATATATTCTGTTTGGCTAAAGAAACTTAAGTAAATGTATCACCAATGCAAAGAGGTTTGGAAAACTCTGCCCAAATGATTTCGTTAGCTATTCTTTTTTACTCGAGTGACACATGTGTATGAATCTTATTAAAACGTTTCTTAGTGACCTTTTTGTTTGTGGCTCTGCTAATTCACAAATGCATGTACGTATGATTGTCAGCATGCGATCTGGGAAAGTTATAGGGGTTATTTAAGCGACAATTCTTGCAACAGAAGGCAATTAGATACCTTAAAAATCTTACATCGATTAATTTGTATAAGATAAAATAAAAAATAATTTACAATTACAAAACAAAACCACCTTCAACTAGAAAAAAACGATAAAATTGTGTTTGTGGGTTCAATTTGCAATGTACATTTAGGCTAAATGGATCCCTTAGTTTGTGTCCGGCAGCATTCACGCTTCATTTTTGATAATTCAGACTTTATTTGTGATCACGCCCCAACAGCTACATGTGAGTAATTTATTCATTGGCCACCCCTTTTTGCAATGTTTTTAATTGATCACCGAAAGACAGTGGTAACATGACAGTTTCTATTGAGACCTTTTATTATATAGAATTTAATTCATGCTCGAATATACAAACATTCTTTTTTTAAAGTTGCAACCATCTCAAAGGGTCAATTAGAAGTTATAGGGGGATAAACAATGAACGAGAATGACCAAACACAAAAATGAAGTATTATGACATATAAAGCGAACTATAACTAGTTTGGTCGAATAACACAGTAGAAAAGCAATATTATTTGCTAATATAATTTTAATTTTTTCAAGCATCCGATTGTCCATAGAAGAATTCAGATTCCCAAACAGTTGATATTGCTTCCCAAATTTGATTTAACGTTGCCTTCTGACTCTTAAAAGATGTTCAATAGGGTTCATATCTGATGAACACGCAGGCCATTCCATTAGTCGGTCATTTTGATAATACACGCTGAATTTCATGTGGCCCCATCATGTGAACAACTAATTTGTCTGGAGTATTCCAAACCGCGTAATTATTTTGGCACTCATACGCCAATATTTCTTTCATTCATCTTCTGGTTGCTCCCGTTTGTCTTTGAAAAGATAAAGGTATTTGTTATATAAAGGAGTTAAATATAGTTTTGCAACAACAAAAGTGTTCCGTTGTCTCTAGTTTTATCCACCCCTAAGCTTTTTCCTGAGACAAATCGACAGAGCCAGAATATATCTTTAGCAATCTGCGAGCGTAAACAATGCAGTACCTGTCAAATCATCAAACCGAGCCTCGTGAGACACGATATATTTCCCAGGTTCTGTCTCCGGGGATGTCTGCACTTTCATAGAAAACTCTCGAGTGAATAAAATGCTTCTGATCTTTTAGAAACACTGATTGTAAGATAAAAACAAAAACATCGCCTTCTGCCACAGCCAGAAAAATACTTTTTTAAAAAGTTTGGCCATTTTGGTTAGAGGTTGTCTTTAAATTGTCTCTTATGTGCATATTTATTTGAATAAATTTGTAACAGATTAAAATGTTTCCAGTGGTAAGATAACAAAACAAAGGAATAGGATAATCAGTAATTAACACTATTAATGAATCACTTTTCTTTCTTTTTTTATTAACAAAAAGCCCACTATATTAATCTTAAAAGATAAGTTTTGGAAATTAAATTTGTATCGCGATAGAACAAAAGGAAATATATGCATATTCCGCTTTGCCACAATCAGTTAAATGTATAGTCATTGATATTTATGAAGCTTAGCTTAGTACAGCACAAGCCTAAATGGAGAAATTGAAAATAGGAAGATTGGGTTGCGCTAATCCTCCAATTACCTGATTGCCTTGAAAATCATCATTCAAAATCGTGGCTTCCACAGGGTCTCAAAAATTAACCTCTGGCAACTGTTTCAGTTACATTGCAGACCACTGTATCTACTTAGCTTATTTTAGTGCAACAAAACATAAAGTGTACGCAAACGGGGAGTAATAATATTGTGTTTCGCATAAGTACATGTGGTTAGGAACCGTTTACCTTGAAAATCGGCATTGGATATTCTGGCTTTTATCTGACATCTGTCATTGATAGTCGGGGCTCAAACAGTAAGCATTATTTTCTTGTCGACATTCGTTTACTATGAATATATTAGACTGTAATCTACGTAATAATCCCGTGACCTAATGATGAAGAAATAATTCATTTTACACAAAAATATTTATTCAACATAATCCACTCCCCTGCCAATACTCTTAATTGAGTGGTGAATATTAATCACATAAAAAGATTTTTAAAATTCCAAACTGGATTGAGATTTTATTCACCATTGTGCGGTCATCTCTGACACTTACTCAAACTTTGATACTAAATCCATCGCCTAGAAATCCTGAGGTCTGCCAGACAGTAACGGTCTTAAAGAATTGTATAAACATTCTGTTCTAAATCTAGACACGATACATTTCTCTGGCTAGGACTAAAAATACACAGCCTTAAATGAGTAAACGTGAACACCTTTAATGAGTAAACGTGAAAACCTTTGCTAAACAAAATCGAATTGCTGGGTTTATTAGCGTGACGCTATATAACTTGATGCCACGCCAATGGACGGAATCTGAAGGTTAAGAAACTGCAACACAAAAGCCAAATTGAGAAACAATAGTTTAATGAACTAATAAACGTTTATGCCGCCCGTAAAAATAAAACATTCAAATCAACACAAGAAAATAGACACATACATCATTCATTTGATAAATTAAAAGATGAAACGCCGTTGATATTCAGATATTACCTTTTTATTAATTCAATATCGCAAGGGGGGGTGTTGTGCAGGAAGATGTTGTTTTAATGATCACTCAAATGGAGTGGAGTGCTTGTCTTGTAATGAGGATGTGAAATTCTGGATTTCGATAATTACTGTATTTATTTGAGAACGACATATTCCTGTTCCAAGTTGCTTCATGAAGTTAATTTCTTTAATGTTGACCTAGATTGAGGCGGTGATCGTTGGACTTTTCCCTCTTTATACTATGTCCAACACGCTGTTTACACGTAAAGTAAAGACGTTTAGGAATAATACAAACTAATGACTGGAAAGCTCTTATTGATTCCGGCTGAGTTATGTCTGCATAATACGAGAGGAAAAAATATTCCAGGACATGGAAGTACAAACCTTCGGGCAAACACATGGAGGTGCGACATTTTCTCAACCGCTTATAAACAAATATCTTATATTATGGAATTATGTCCACTGCAAAATACATGAAACTCTTTAGAGTAATAGTTAACAAGCTAGTCTCGAATTCGATCCTGATTGGGTACCCAGTACTGGTAGTCCTGTGCCCCATTAAGCTAAATTTAGTAAATACTTGGTAGGTATGAACAAAAATAACAAACATTTTCAGCGTGAAATCGACCGTTGAGAAATGTAACAATCTGGCAAAGTTCAGCATATTATTCGATTTTAATACAACTTTGGATACTTATTTAGTAAAGGATGATTTCCTTTTTAAAGAATTTGCCATTCAAAATTTCGGAGAAAAAATGTTTATTTTCATATGATTCCTAGCCCAACTTTTATTAATTTGATGGTTTATTGTATTTATATATATGTTTTCATTGTTTTTACATATTTTACAGTGTATCGAGATATTAATTATTTTTACCATTTTTAGAAACATATTCCGGAACTGCTTGAAGGGAACATTTACATGTTACTAAAAAATATAGGAAAATTAAGTAAAATATTTTTCTTCTCTGCAAATTTTTAGTTTTATTCTATTAATTATAATTTAGGCATTTGATCTTGAAAAAATTATTTAAATGTACAATTTGTTATTCTTTCTATATTGTGATTCGACTGAAATGTATTTAATACTATTAGTAAAAAGATGAAAAATTAAATATAGAAAAATGATGAAAAAATATTTACCGGGTGTATTTTCCATATATTTTATTGACCGCTATTTCAAATTATGGGAGCTGTAGACGACAACATGCCTTTTTTGCACGGTGCAGTTGTGGTGAATTTTAATCTTGTTTGTTTTTTCCACTCAAATATATGTGTACTGCATTTTCTATCATACATTTTAAAACAGGTGTTTAAGTATTGTCAACCGATTCCAGAAGTCGCTGTCCGATCTCAGGTAAAAGCTAGAATTTCGCGAGCAGATTTTCAATACTGGCTACCCTTCTCCATTGGAGAATTGGCGTAACATATTTTTCGTCTATCATATATTTTAATTCAGCCAGGTGTCGTACTCAGCTCATGTATGTATGCATCATTATAACACCGATACACATGTGCTTTTCTTTATATAGACGGACAATCTTGTTTTAAGTGCATATATAGTTATTGCACTAATTAGTAAAAAAAATACATATTTATTTTTTCCGAATTAAAAAAAGGAAACAAATACGGAAACAAACAGTGAATCGTTAAAGAAAAAATAGCCGAAAAATGGTGCGGAAATCGTTCGACTTGCAGAAACTTGTATTTTACGTTATTCAATACATGATTTCTTTTAATATACAATTATGGCTTAGTTTCGGAAGGGATAGAAGTAAATAAAACTAATTGGATTTGGAGGGAATAAAAGGTTTATTTGATAGTGTTTGCCTTCGATTAAATGCAATAATTTTCATTATAATGAAGCCAATTTTGAATTTTCTATATGACATTGATTTATTGATTAAACATCTTCACGATTATTCTTTTTTTTTCTCCTTTATTTGCGTTTCTCTCTATCGCAAGTTACTAAAAATTCAACCATTGCAAATGTTTTCATACCATCTGCCCACCATACATAATGACTAATTCAAACTGCCTTGTGAATCGAATTTAATAAGCATCTTTCATTTTCTATTCATGTACGTTTTTGTCTTTCAGTTTGTTCTGTGAAGGAAGACATGTCTGTTCTTCCTTTTTGTTACTGTTGCTGTTCTTCTTCTTTTCTTCTCTTTCTTCTCCTACTTATTATTCTGCTTCTTCTTTGTATCTTCTTTTTCCTGGCTACTTTCTTCCTTGCCTGCTTACTTTTGCTAGTTTATTTATTATTTTAGTCATAATTGTTCTAATAATAACGATGCCTTTTTCTTCTCTACATTACCTTCATTGTTATCTACCCTTTCTTCTCAATCTTCTGCCTTCTGTCCGACATCAACATCATCTAAATAATCTCCAATATCACCTATATTATGACCATTATCATATTCGCCAAAAATGGAATGTCTTTGTGTTTTTTATTTTCTAATAACCAATATTGTTCTTATTCCTTTCTCTCTTTTATTTTGGTTGCATTTTAAACAGTCTGCCCATCTTTAACATACTTTCAACGTAACCTCTTTAAAGCATCAGTTTCCTCTGGTCTTCTTGAATCAATCTTTATAACTTGCTCCTCCTTAAGAAGCTAACATATTCCTAATCCTTAACAAAAAGACGTGTTCGACGACGGCAACTATGGCAGCAGATTGGATAAGTACGCTGCGATAACCAAACTCACAACACCGTCTTCCGATATTAGCACGGCGACTATTGCCCTACAGCGGGTGATTTATCATTCTCATCATCGATTGTTTGTATCGCTAGCAATTTTGTTATAGTCAGTCTCTTTTCTTCTTCTGCATAATGAAAATCCATGTCAGCTAGTATTTAACATAGGTATTCTAGTCCTAAGTTATTTTAAGTTAAATATTTCCTTCTTTATATTTTTTTATCGCATCTTTCAGTTTATTCGTACATTTATATGTACGCAGCACAGAATGGAAATACGAATACGCCTCCATAAGATTTGAACCAGCATCCATTTCATCAAATTCCAATTCTCCCAATGCTTTATATTCCTTGTCCCGCCACAAGCCACCATTTTGAAAATTATTATAATTATATTTTTAACATTTGTATTACTACCCTTAAAGTTGTTATTGTCATCACCATCATCTTAACAATCAATGTCGTCATTCCGATTCTTATTATTGTAAACATGGTTGCTATTTTCGTTCTTATAATAATCATCATCATCAACAATAACAACAGTATAGTCATCAACATCATTGCTTTGTGCAAATTTTATAAAGATCTAAAAAGTAATTCATTATTTTCTTTTACGTCTTCTGTTCCATTCTGTAATCGCCAATTCTAAAATTCCTATGGAGGCAGCTGCTTTGTTTCTGACGTCTCTATCAGCTGTTCGTTTCACTGAACGAAATCAGATGGAGAGAGAGAGAGAGCAAGAGGGAGAGAGAGAAAGGGAGAGAGAGAGAAAGAGAGAGTAAATGGAAAAGGAAAGAGAAGGGCGAAAGGATTATACAAAAGACTTTCCATTTTGCTACATCATTTATGAACAACTTCTTTTTCAAAAAATTGCTCTAGACCGTTTCCTTTGAAACCGTGAAGCATTTATTATACTTTATTTTACTCTTAATAACGAATTTATTTTTTAAAATGCCATCAATGATTTCTGCAGAGATTTGAATTTAATGAATTTTCTTTGTTCGCTATTTATTTCTTCTCCTACATTGGTTCTGTCTTTCTTTTACTTTCTACAAAAATAGCATCTCTTTTCTTCTAATAATCAATGCTCGGACAGAAAATGGTTTTGATTTGAATTTGCCAAAGAATTCTACGAAATTTTATTTATAAAGTAAGTGTATATTATACTAAAAATGCGAATATAACTTTTATGAAATAACTCTTTAAGCTATTAATGGAAATGGCTGATTTCAGTTCTCACATATACGGGTCTCTTATTCTTTTGTTTACTTTTTTTATCTGATTTTAATCTTCACATAAGCTTTCAAATACACTTCAGCATCAATTACTTGAACGTAAATAACCCTGATTCAACTTTTCATAAATATTCTATCAAATTTATTTTTGTTATGAAAAATAAACATGAGCAAAAACCTTTTTCTACAACTTTATCCCCCACCCCTCTCTCTATATATCTCTCTCCTCCTTTCTCTCTCTCTCCCCCTTCTCTCTATATATCTATCTATCTCTGTATATTACAGCTTTCTATGTTTCTTTGTTATAAACAGAAAACTTGGTGCTATTAATGTAAATTGTAAACATACAAGATGGTGCTATATGACGTTTGGAGAAGTAATGAATATAGGTATATGATTACATTTTGATGAGTCTTACTGGTTGACCTTTGTATCATAATTAGTAAGGTGCTGTCGAGGATAAAGTATTGCCGGAGGCTTATTTTTTTGTTCAAAAATACACTGCTTCCTTAACGATCGTAGAATAACGATCTGGGAGTTGTAATAAAAACTGTCGGAAGTAATATCAAATAGTCAAAAAGTAATAATGATTGACAGTGCTTCATCTAAGAAATCTAAATACAATGGCTGTCTTCATTTTAAAAATAGTCCCAACAAATTTCGATCTCAGTAACCCGTCTTCAAGGTGCTGCTAACAGAGTATTTCCCTAAGTCTACGTAGTTAAGTACAATACTGCACTAATCTGTTAGCTCGAATTGTGGAAGATGGTCTGAAAAGGCAACAAATCGCAGCCCGGCGTGTGTGTATCCAGATTCTCCATTACTCGACATTTCAGTGTTTAGGGTCACGACCTCGGTTCCTGATTTATCGAGCATCCAACGGAAAGCTATCCAACTATGCTGCAGGGCTTGGGCCAGGGGTTAACAGTAGGAGATCGCCCATTTAGATAAAGGTCCTGAATGTTATGGCTTAGTGAGTGTTGAGGTTGGGAAAAGAAAAGACTCAATCAGTAATAATGTAGACCTCACGTCTGAATTGTTGTTAGTTGAGGGTATTTAAATAAGTAGTGTGGTTGTTTGGTAGGGGTGTCGGAAGTTTTGAGAGTTGGCTTATCTTGTTAAGGGTTGCGGTTGTTTGGACGTATTAGAGGGAGCGAGAAGAGTGGTCGGTATACTAACAGCGTTTATCAGATTATTTAAAGATGGAGTAAAGATTAGACGGCGAAATTGACAGGCGATGGCAATATTGTTGAGTTTCATATTTTCGACAAAGAATATAAGAACAAAGCGAAAACAAAGGGTGCAAAAATAAGATAGAAAGGAAGAAGGGAAAAAGACACAAAGCCACAAGAAATAAAGGAAGGACGAGCAAGAAAGGAGGAAAGATAAAAGAAACAAACAAACAAAAAAGGGGAAATAAAGAAGGATTGAATGAAGGAAGGAAGGAAGAAAGGGAGGAAGGAAGAAAAGAAAAAAGTGTGAAATGATGAAAAGAAGAAAGAAATGATCAAAAGAAAACGAAAAGAAAAAAGATGTTAAGAAAAGAAGGAGTGAGTGATTCCATTTTTTCCCTCTACTTGATCAGGAAAAGAAATATGCCAATGATTTAAATATTTTAATCTAATTTGTTTGAGGTATATTTCCTGAAGCCAAAATCTTGAGCTATTAAACAAAACTTTTTTTGTGTCATATGTTTATTTGCTGCAAATGTAAAAGATCTGGGTGGACATCCTCTAAGTGTGCTGATTCCATAGTTTTCCATAATCTTTTCATATGTTATGGGGTAGTAGAAGTGATTAATATTGACCACTGAATTAAGTGCATTGAAAGAAGAAGATTATGTTGGAAAATAAATATCTGCTGTGTAAAATAAATGCGTTTTTTTCTCATTAGATTGCGGACTTATTGGTGTATGCAAATCAAATAATATGACCTTTGAGAGAAATAAATAATTCAAAATGCATTTACTTCGGGGCTAAAAATCTATATTTAATTTGATTAAATATGCTGATTAAATAGATAAAGCTTTGGGATTGACAGAGTAATATGGAAAATAAAACAACAAAATTACTCAGAGAGAAATAATTCATTTTTATTATTGATTTTGTAATAATCAAAATGTACCCCCAACTTTCTACCGCTTTCTTGTACCTCGTCAATAATATCTCTATACACATTTATTATTTCATGTTTCTCAGAATTCCTTATGCCTATCTTGTTTTCAATTTGATTACTTGTTTTTTATCCATTTTAGTAGAGTCAACGACTCTGAATTTGCAATTGATTTCATTTTTAAGTTACCGAGATTTTTATCTAACGCTGGATCTAAATTATATTATTACTTCGAATGTAGTTGAATCATAAATCAATCAGCAATTTCTGTGTCCTTCTGTCGTCAGATTTGGCATCGTAAACTATATATTCTAATGTGCGACCTGTGTAAGTACGATCCATAGGGTATTGTTGTTTGTACACTGCTAATAAACCCTTTTGTCTGAACGTCCTTTTTGCATATCATATTTTTGAAAAATCATGAGCCATATACAAGATGCGCCAGTACATTTATATCGCTAGTCATTTATCTCCCCCCTCTCTCTCTCTCTCTC
>VCCN01005774.1:8453461-8467841 GCA_006491835.1 Architeuthis dux
ATATACCCATCCGGGTAGGCACGGTAGAGTAAAACTGATAAAGGTTAATTATTAAATATAAAAAGTAACAGATTTCTAATTCATTCATTCGTCAGTAGATTTGTAACTTAATGCACTAATTTCAATGCATAATCCAGTAAATGGTTACCGCCTCTGTCCCATAAAAGTTGTTACATTTACATATATCTATAGATTAAATGTACCAATTATTATGGGACAGAGGAAGTATTATTTGTGATGTGTTGTTTTAGCTACTTTCTATTTCATTTCAAATGTTAAGCCTGAAAATGATATGCAGGTATACCCAGATTAGTGCGGTTAATTTGTTCCAAGGTTTTCCGTCCTGGGAGAAATCGCACTGTTCAAGGTCTTATTATAATTGAATCGTATTACATCAAAACCAGCACTAATCAAACCGCACTATTCAAGGTATTCCTGTAAAATGTTTATTCCATTATATAGAATGCGTATATAGTATATAATATAGTAACAGATTCTTAGAACAACTTAAATCAATTTAATTAGTGTGGTAAAGTTATTCTGATGAAGATTAATTCATGCCCTGAATCAAGATCATTTTAAAATCTGATATAAACTAAAGTACTGCTTCGTTTACAAACTTTTTAGTTTTATTCAAATATAAAGTGGGGTGGTTTTCACTCATTCGTTGTCATTTGTTCTTTTCAAAGCTATTGTATTCGGGGTTTCTGTTGCTGTTCTCCTACCGGGCTTCTCCTTTAAACCTTCTCTTTACTCTTTTTTATCGGTGTGTATCATTATCTTGTTTCCTTACATCTAACTACATTTCACTGTTCTCTCCCTCTCCCCCCTCTCTCGCTCTCTACCCCCCACACATATACAGACTCGCTCTCTCTCTGTCTCCTTTTCTATCTATCTATATAAGTATCCTTTGTGTTATTTCTCAAAGCTCGTCGTAATTCTTCTAGCCATCGTACCACCATTGTCTTTGTCGTAGTTTTTATATTAATCTATTCTCACTCATCCACCAATCGTCTTATTCTAAACTCTCCTCGTCTGTCTACTAGGTTTTTTCTTTATGGACTCTCCCAATCACTCCATTCAGTTCAAGTCTTTTGTCCCCGCTTCATCTGCTCTTATCGAAGATCTCTTTGCAAACATTTGCTCATTTTCTTATATGAAACAAATAAGTACACTCGTTACGTACAAACAGGCACCACAGCGTACATATATGGGAATACATCGTTACAAACGTATATAACCAACCTTTGTTCGATTGTACATAAGTAGCGTCCGACCTATTATTTACTTTTATATTTATTTAATGGCCGCAATTTCGAACGCTGTTATTGGTATTTGCCTCAGCAACGATTGAATGCCTCTGTTCACTATTCAGGCATTTTTCTCCTCTGTCGTTGCGTGTTCTCTTTCTATTTTTTCTCTCTTGTCAACTAGCGCACACAACGCAATCACTTTGCGAACTTCGTCTTTCTACTTTTGTTTAATGATTGTCCCGGCGTAAACATGTCCCCTTGATCTTGTCGAGTCTTCATCTCTATTGTTCTGTTTAGGCGTTTTGTAATTTGCTGTCGCTTCTTTATTAATTTATTTTTGCTTTGTTGCCTTCGTTTTCGTTTTCTCTCTTTTGTCACTGGTATAATTCTTTCTTTGCCATTGACGTCGACGCTACTGTGCTTTCTTTCTCCGCTGTGTATCACTAAGCGCAAATCTACATGCGCCTCTCTCTTGTTCTTCCTACTGAGGTTGCAACTATTTGATGTTTAGGTATGTAACTCCGTGATGACTTTTCCTAACCGATTGGCCCGGGTATGTTGAAACCGATTTGCATTGTGTTGTTAGTTCAGTGGTGTATCTACTAATCAATAGTCCGCGCATGTATGCACATATACAAACTTACGTGACTATATATACATACATTCCATGTTCATCATAGAGTCAAGTAACACTTATAGACTAATCCTCAGCTTCACGGACCAGGTGTTTGAATATAGATATTTGTGTGTGTGTGGGGGGGGGGGTCAGCAAATTGGTATTGAGCAAAAAATAGCCAATTTCAAAGCATATTCAATGGCGCACAAGTTAATAGCTGCGAAAATGGAATCATCAAGACAGAGCAACGTTTTTATTGATGCTGTATTACAGAACGTATTTTAGCTTTTTATAACCAATAATGCTGTCACACACACACGCACACACATACGCACGACGTTCGTTTCTTTATTTATTTACACGATTTAGGCCGTTTCGCAATCGAGTCAAGTTGGTACCGAGCAAATATATGTACCTAATAAAAAAATGTCTTTATAATTACCATATTCTGTCGGATATAATCTATGCCATCACTGAATATATATATATAGATAGATAGATAGATAGATAGATAGACAAATATATATGTCGCGACTGTGTCTCGACGGTTAGCAAGTTGATGTTGATGACTAATTAATGTGGTGCACTCGATTCTGATAGGGTGCCCTACTGCTCTAGTTAGATCAATTAAACATACAATACAGCACTTAACAAAACAACTGAATTACTAGTCGAACACAGACTGTTGTTTCCGGATACACTGTTTCTATTAATAAGATTCCAAAAAGCTAAGTTGGTTTTCCATAGAGAGAAGGAGAGAATTAAAGAAAGAGAGAGGGAGAGAAAGAGAGATAGATGGAATTTTGTAAATATTTATCTATCTATCTATCTATCTATATATCTATCTATCTATCTATAGAGAGTGAGAGACAGACATACAGACTGGCAGATAGATAGATAGATAGATAGATAGATAGATAGATAGATAGATAGATAAAACAGTAGCTTGCTGAGCAAGCAGCCTGATGATCTAAAGAATGAATCGATATCCGTAAATATAGTCAGACGCTTTTCCTCAAATACTTTTACTTAATTTACCATTAAATATATAAGTATCCTTCACATATATAATAAGTATATATAAGTATCCTTCACACTTGTTGACAAAATTGCTTGTTTGGCTAATCGAAAATATTTGGAAGCGACAGTATCGGAATGGGAGCCGCTAGATCTCATTCCTTATTTATCTCTTATATACCTGGCCATTCCAACCTCTTTATTACAAGACACACGCCATCTTATCTCTAGAAACAGGTTTTCGTATGTACCACCGAACACAGATAGATTGATATTTTAGAACCCGGCTCTAAAGATATTTCATGTAGGTTATCAGATGTAAGTGTTTCTTTTTTTTCTTTCTTCTTATAAGGCTGTAATAATATTCTGTATAAGCGATAGAAATAATAGAAAGGTGAATAATAATAAAGATCATTGGCAAAAGAATGATAATATACATAATAATATTAAAAAGGGGGAAAAGGGTGGGAGTAGAATAGAGATTATGAACACAAACCAGAGGTTCCCCATTAGATAAAATAGTCGAATACTCCAAGCAAAAAGAACATATTTGATAGTTGTGAACAAGGAAATAAAAGGCTTCTAGATCGTAGATCGTAGATGTACGAAGCACAGGGTGAAAATGACATTATTGAAATCGGTAAGATTACTGAGGAGACCGTAGGAGGGAGGAGGAGGAGGAGAAGAAGAAGAAGAAGAAGAAGAAGAAGAAGAAGAAGAAGAAGAAGAAGAAGAAGAAGAAGAAGAAGAAGAAGAAGAAGAAGAAGGAGGAGGAGGAGGAGCTAGAGCTAGGATGACGAATGCTCATTGCCAAGAGAGGATTGATTTCCATCGCGCATCACCAGGTACTACTGGTAAGGACGAAAAGTGTTATGGAGGTGATTATTGTACTCATAATCATTGTAGCGCTTGCAACGTTCCCGTACAACGTTTGCAATCAGACTGAATTTCCAAGGAATAATTAGAACTTACCAGACAACAGTACTGTTGTAATCGGGAGAATACAAAGCAAAATGCCATATCATTGAGGAGACTTGCAGTTACTTGGTCCCAAGTGATAGCCACTACTATTATTAATATATAAGTATGACGACTATGTTGCTAGCAGATACAATAGTTATTGTTACAATAGTTGTCAGTAGAATGAAGTTGATGATTACAGAATTTCACAGAGAATTAGAAAAAAATGAATTGTTATACAAATCTAGAAACTTCGAAGGAATAGCGAATTCTTAACTCTTTTCTATCAAAATTTTGTTTCCTCTTTGAATTATTTATCTTATTTCTAATTCATTTTTCGCTTTGAGAGATTTTATCTTCAAAAGCTAAGAATTCAATTTCCTTAAAATGCATTTGATATTACTTTTTATTGTGTCTCTGATTGGATAGGCTGTCGTGTGCATGTCAGTGATGCCACCTAACAGGATGTCTGTTAGGTATGCAGTAATCTAGCTGCTTTCATGAACTAGTTTTAAGGTTTCTTTTCTTGAAACATATCTGCATCTAGTGACTTAGTTTTAACTGTTTTCTTTTAGTTGACTAGGTATTTATTTACAAAGGGAATTATCCAAACAGAAGAAAATGTTAAATACATGATATTACTACGCATTTCTCTAATAATAATTAAAAATAATGATGGTAATAACATTAAGACCGAACAAAATAGAAAATGCCGACGATGACCAGTGAATGTGTAGGTGGGGACATTTATTCACAAAGAATTGATATTAGCATGAAAGTGGAGAAATATCCTGAGAACTGAAAATAAATTTAGGAACATGAAGTTAAAGATCCTGCTCACAATTGTGGACCATTGTGAACGGCCGGAACGACTCTTAAAATAAAGCTTGAATAATTAAGTATCCGAGGAAAAAGTTGAGACACTTCAGCAGTGTTATAATCTACAATATTATTAAGTAGAGACATGTGATTTGCGTAGAATGTCACTCGATCCTGTCCCATTGCGTGGATGATATAGTTATATATTGCCTGTTAGTATAGCTGGGATTTCGAATGCTGATTCTCTATAGATGCTTGCTACTTGCTTATAATCAATGTATTGCCCCCAACTGAAGATTGCAATGATTTCTATCACAACACCATACCCTGTTTAAATAGTTCTATTTGTTGATATTGTTGTTGTTGTTTTTCTCTTCCTTTGATGTTCTTCTTTGTCGTACGTTAACTTTTCTAGGGGTAAATATGCGTTGTTAGAAGTTGCATAATAAACCGTGCCACAGTTAAGCTGATCAGCAGGAAAATTACATCATGTTTAAATTAAGATGAAAGTGAAATGGTTACTATGAGAGAAAAGAAAGAATCTAACTGAGAAGAAGCCAGCAGGCAGATACAGGAGAATTGAAAAGAAACAAACAATGAAGAATGGAATAAGAGAACGAAACAACAGAGAAAGATGAAAAGAGAAAGAGACAAAAAGGAGTTAAACGACAAACAAGAAACATATCTGGTTAGTCATTCAATAGAAATGGTCTCATGACCAACGTCTTTTGGCAGCATGCCGTGTTGGGGGTGATCAATTAAAACTTGGAGAAGGAGGGGGGGGGTAAATGAATAAGTTACTTCACTCGCCTTTCGTTAAGCAGTGATCATTGAAAAAGTCTGAATTTCAATTCAACAAGCGCGTATTATTCCGGTCACAAACGAAGTGCCAATTTAACATAAATATACATGGCAAACTGTACCCCCACTAAAAACCTATTTTCGAAAAAAGAAAAAGACCTTTGTCTAGACATGATGATGGGTGAATGTTTAGATTTTCAGCCCTCTAGCTCCATTTGTGCGAAGAAAAAGAAGAAGAAGAAGAAGAAGAAGAAGAAGAAGAAGAAGAAGAAGAAGAAGAAGAAGAAGAAGAAGAAGAACTGTCTGAAGAGGAAGTGGGAGAATTGGAGAACAAGGGCAAAAGTAGATGGTTGAGAAAAAGAGGAAGAACATATCAGAAGAAGAAAAGAGAATGGAGAAATATAAGAATGGCAACCGAAGAAGGGAGATGATGAACCAAAGAAGAACAAATCAAGATAGGAAGAGAGAATGACAAATGAAAAGAAGAAGAGAAGAAAAGAGAAAGAAAAATGCATCGAAGAGCGATACAGAAATGCAGAAAGGTCTGAAGAAGAGAGAAAGCAGGAAAAAGAAAGACGTCAATAATGCCAGGAACATTCTAGAAGAAAAATAAAGCAATCATTGAGAGAAGGGTGAAGAAATGGACTGAGGCTAATGCAGAATGAAACAAATAAAAGAATCTGAGGAACGAGATAAAGAGAGAACGAAAACAGAAAAGAACAGAAAAGAACAGGAATGAACAGGAATGAACAGAAAAGAACAGGAATGAACAGAGAGCAGAGAAATGCTAATGTGTTATCTTTCATCAATTGCCCGGAACAAGTCTGTTTTCTATTTCTCTTTGAACCAATTGTTTTAGTTTTGTTTTCTTCTGCTTTGCAGTCGTAATCTAATTTTCCCATCTTTGTTTATTATCATTCAGTGTTTAACTGTACGTTTGTAAATGCTCTTTTTGGTTACTTGCTAGCTTTGTTTATTTGTTTCAGTTGTTATGCGGATTTGTAAAATGTTAACTGATGGGGCTGTTGCGTGGAACTCCCAAGAGTGAAGAGTGAAGTCACACCGTATCAAACTCAATGAGTGAAGACGCGTTACTAGCCAAAACTTTGGGGAAAGTACTGCTTGCAATAGGTAGCAGCAAAAATCTGGTTCCTTTGCAATGTAGAAATTTGATAAATTTCCGTAATAGTGACTCGCATGAATGAATTTATGTATTCATTAATCGATTTATTTGTGACCAATTAAATGATTTCTGGGCAGCGTGCTGTGGGGTATTGGTTAACAATCGACATGTTCATGACCATTACTACTGTAGTGACTGGGATCTTTTTGTTCTTGAATGTCGAAGGCTTGCTAACCAAGGATGATTCTTCGTTTGATTTCTTCTTCTTTTGATGATTTCATGGAGATGCACTGCCCCAGGCAGATGCAGTGGTCTAATCTCTTTAGCTCCGTGTTTTTGATTTTGATCTTTGTGTCTTTGTCCCCCACATATTTGTTGCACATGACATTGTTTTTACTGAAGTTCATGTGAATACCTACTTTCTTGCTTTCTTCATTCAGTTCGTCTACCATTATCTGGAGTTCATGAAGGTTCTCGGCAAAGAGTACGATGTCGTCAGCAAATCTTATTATTTAGGTTAGGTTATTTAAGTATTCGCCATCAATTCTGATTGCTTTATTTGTCCAGTTTAAATTTCGAAAGATCATTTCGAGGCATGCTCTAAAGAGTTTGGGTGAGCTGGTGTTGCCTTGTCTTACTATATCTTTGAGCTGAAAGGGCTCCGAGTCTTTATGCAACTGCTGATAGAAATGTTGCAGAACTCTTGACATATCCGGGTTCTACGTCTTTTTGTATTATTGCATCGATGACTTTGGGGAGTCGAAGGCCTTCTTGAAGTTAACAAATGAGACAGTGGCATATTGTATTCTGCTGCGTTCTCCTTAATTTGATTCACTGAATGGAGATGATCAATGGTCGTGTAGCTTCCGTAGCCAGACGGTTCCCGTGGTTGGTTTTCATCTAGTGTGTTGGTGATTCGCTGGCGATCACTGTGTTAAAAGGTTAGTACACGCAGTTGAGTTGACTAATTGGCATGTAGTTACTTATAACTTTCTGGTTCACATTTCCGTATAGTAGCATGATGATAGCGATTCCAATCTTCTGGAAATCTACTCTATTTGAGGCATTCGTTTAATAGTCGGGCTAGTTTCCTAGTGACTTTGGTGATGTTAACTGGACTGTTTGATGGCTTGATTCACCTTCAATGGAATAACTTTTGGGAAGTATTATCAATGTATTCTCTCAGGTTTATAAATCTAACTTCTTTTGTATGAGAAGCCTGCAGTAAATACACACAATTCACATTGTTTCATAATTAATTAACTGATTATATCAATTCAATTATTGATAAATAATTTCTCAATTTCATTAAAATCAAATGTTTTAGACTGCGTAAATTTTAAATCGATCCCAGCAACTGAGTTAGGCTATAAATGACCCCCTTATTGTGTAATCGGATTCATTTCCCGGAAGCTTTTTTGATATGTCTTGCAAATGAAATTAAATTTAATTAGAGTGAAGGATTTCGTGATGTCAGAACGCATTGCTATTTATCAAAATGTGCTTTAATAATATCCGATATTATATGGAACACGATAGGTTCGGTTTCTGATCCTTTCTTCAAGAGGTCTACTGTCTGAATGTGAGTTGATGGATATCTGATGTTGTGTTGGCCAGGGTCATACATTTTAATCCTCAGGAATGGTGTGCCTGGTCGTGGATAAGAGAGTTTCAAGGAGGGGTCTATTTGGGATGGGGGTGGGGAATGTTGTCACACGGAATATATATATATATATATATATCGCTATTCATATGTGTGTTTTATTTTTAATAACACTTAACATCAACGGAACAACGTCATTTTAAATCCGAATCTCAGTACGTGCATCGTTATCCACGATGCCAGTCTCAACAAGTTCTCTCTTTATGTGTGTGTGTTTATTCGCCAAGTAAAGCTTTTACTTGATTTAAATACATTTTTACTTGATTTAAATACATTTTTCAAATAAAGTTAATTACTATGCTTTTTTAAAATCTCGGGTTACAAAATATTTGCAATCCATGTGTAACGAAATACACCCAGATCGTGTTACCGGTAGCCGTTGGAACTGGCCAGATTTGAAATCTGTGTTAAATTGCGTACGTGACAAACTGGACAGATAGGGTTACCGGAAACCGTTGAAGGGTGCTAGATTTGAAAAGAGGGCTAGATTGAAACGTTGAAATGTTGCTGATTTTTTTAACGCACAATACACAGACTTTGGGGTTAAATTCCTAAAACAGATTTTAGATAAAAACATTACAAAATTAGATGGTTAAAACATCAAATTCCATTCATAGGTTTGCTTTGATTGAGTAACTCAATAATTACGTAAAAACAACATTTTTAATTATTGATCTACTAGTTTTGCATGAAGTCCAATATTTAGTTCTGCAGCAGTTGGGGTTGTGAGCTGAAACAGTCAACAACAGGGCCGACCAGGAGGTCCGCTCCCCGACAGGGAGGGTGGGGATGAGAGCCGGTTAGAAGCGGTGACCAGTTTGAGATCTGAATCCGGAGCAACAGGTCAGAGACGAAATGGCTTCTTCCACCCGGCTGGGTTGAAGAGGCAAGAACCTTTGATTTTCGTAGTGGTAATTTTGAAAAGTGACCAACTCTTTTAGAAAACTAAATGCAACAGAATTTCCGTACCTCGATGAAATACGCAAACCAGCCCAGAAATGTACATATATATGCGGAAATAAAACCGTGAATTTTGTCGTCTTTTCTCTCCACACACGTGGGAGAGACTTTCCTGCGAAATGAATTTCCCTCCACAGACAGATCAGCTCCCGTCAGCAGACCCGGAAAGAGAGTCATCATCATCATCATCATCATCATCATCATCATCATCATCGCAGCCCGCAGCTCCGGAAGAAATGATCGTCTCTCTTTCTCTGAACCTATCTCACTCCCCCCCTTTCTCTCTCTCTCTCTCTCTCTCTCTCTCTCTCTCTCTCTCTCTCTCTCTCTCTCTCTCTCTCTCAACATCAAAGTACAGATGGCCGTTATGCTACACATGTCTGTAGTGAAATCACTAATAATGGATGCGCATTATAAATATAACATACTTATTATGTTATTAATACTGACACGTGCTACATGTTGCTGATTTTTTAACGCACAATACACAGACTTTGGGGTTAAATTCCTAAAACAGATTTTAGATATAAACATTACATAATTGGATGGTTAAAACATCAAATTCCATTCATAGTCTTGCTTTGATTGAGTAACTCAATAATTACGTAAAAACAACACTTTTAATTATTGATCTACTAGTTTTGCATGAAGTCCAATATTTAGTTCTAGACTGAATAAATCCTACCCGAGATATCTCGGGTTGCATTGCAAGTAACTGGAGATTTTGGTCTACACATCGTTTTATATCGGCTACAGGTTTCTGCATCCCAACAATCGAAAAGTATGTTTGCTAAAGCCAGATTTTAGTTCGCTAGCTGACCATATGTCAAGTCAACCAAAAATGTATGACACATTGCTCGAGATGAACAATACAATTGCTCTTAAGCACAGAAAGCGATAGCTTCCATTGTCATTATTTAAAAGAATGCAGCTGTGTCTCTTCCATTCACTCTATTGATTGGCTGCGGTTTTTTCTTTGCAAAGTGCATTACAAACAATATGCGTTATCAAACAAATGTAATTAACTGAAGAAAGCTATCGAAGCACATAGAGTTATATATGTGTGTGCGTCAGTGTGTGTGTGTGTACGTATGCCTTTTTGTGTGAGTTTATATTTCTGTGATGGATGTGTGTTTGCGTACGGGTATGTGCCCCCCCCCCCACCCTCTTCTCATTGTTCTCCTTTCTTACTCTTCATGTAAATACGGAATTTTTATACTGGGAGCCTGATTACAATTATTGTTTGATTATTCTGTTGTGTTTGTCATAAATTACCACTTTTATTTTCATTCATTTAGATATTTTTCTTCATTGCTTCCATCAAACATAGTAAATTGATTTCTAAATTGTATGTTCAAGACTTGAACAATTTTTGTAAAGTAGCAACAATGCTGAGAAATTAAGTGGTAGAAAACACACGTACGGTTTCGCCCATAAATAGTACACCCCTACCATTATTTTATAGAAAGTTAATTGTCTTCTAAACCAAATATAGCAGGTTTTTTTTGGGTTTTTTTTCTAGTGGAACATTACACAATCTAAGTGGATATTATCAGGTATTATTTATGATCAAACTCTACAGCATTGAAACTATGCTGCCAAAAATATGAATATGTTACCGTCCAAAAATGAGTACAACACTACGAACTAATATTTCAATGCTGTACAGTTTGGTCATAAATAATACCTGATAATATTCGTTTTCATTGAGTAATGTTCTACTAGAAATAATAGAATCCTGCTGTTTGGTTAAGAAGACAATTAACTTTCTATTAAAATATGGTAGGGGTGTACTTACAAAATAATATATAATGCATAACTGCACATTAGATATCTACACAATTCAGTGGATCAGACTGAATTGTAGATCTACAATTATGCATAACAACACCTACTCATATAAGTCGCTTCTTGGACGGGATAGGTGCGTATTTCCAATTGTCGTAGGAGTTAGAACACAGGTAAAATAAGACTTTCGAATGCTGATTTTTAAAGCAGGCAGAGAGATCTAATTTGAAATTGGCACAATACAATCATTCTAAACACCGTTTAAACCCATTAGTGCTTGTGCCTGACTAAACCATACATATATACAATCACGCACACGCAAATACACATCCATCGCCACCCCTCTCTCCCTCCCTCTATCTATCTATCTATCAACATTAGCCAATATACTTATTGATACAGCTACCTATATATCTTGAATCCTTCTCAATACACGCATAAACATGCACATATACACATATTACACACACTATTTGACACACACATATGTAAATACACATCTATCTATCTAGCTAGCTAGCTATATGTTTTGTATGCTTGTGTTTTTGCATATGTATGTATATGTATGTACATATGGATGTAAATAAATATATACCCTATTCCCGGAGTATATGTCAACCCTATATGATAGTAACGGAGGTTTTAATCCATATTTGCAGGATATGCTGAAGCCCCCCTCCCCCCTGAGCAAAGAAACAAGCGCCATTTCTGTCTAGATGTTCTAAATATACTGAAGTGAACACTATCATTTAAGACCGCACATGAGCGAAACAGAATTTGTGAAAAAGGTAGGATCAAAACGACAGAATAAAATATTGACCAATCAGCATAAACCAAACAATATTTTTCAACCAATACAAATAAGGAAACTAGATTCCCAGCAGAATAATCGTTTCTGGAAACCCTAAATAGTTTTTTTTTTTTTTTTTAAATTCTTAAATTTGTTAGTCAGCATTTGAATGTCAACGTGACTCTATGCTTCTCACAACAATACACCATCTTTTATCACACACACAACAGCACATTCTATGCTTGAACATTTTGCTCCTTGATGAACTTTAAAAGATGTATTCATTAAGTTTATCAACATCTTTTTTCTATTTCACATTTCAAACAAACATTTCATGATTTGTATGGCAACAAACATTGATGCATTTTTGTCATACAAACTTTAACGGCGAAACCCGTTTATGCACACTATTTATCCAATTGTATCAACTTCTATACATTTTATTTGATTCCTGTTTAAATACGATCATAAGTGGTCTTTTATCTCTCATTGCTTAATACCTTTGTTTATAGCTGCTACTATAGGGTGAGAAAAGCTATTAGAAATAGCCCTAACGTTCTCTCATACACTTTCGGATAAGTACGTTATTACAGGGCCGCGTTTTGCTGATTGAGACAATTCGTGCCCTATACGTGTTTCGCTCTTACAAATAGTGAATTCCAAAAATATCAAATTGTAATTGATTCTACTTAGTAAGTCAGGTATTTTATCGATTATAACCTAGCCAAAGTCCACTATAAATATAAAGAATTTGGAGCTTAGAAACTCTGCTTATACGCTGGCATTTATGGTATATATCTATTCGTAAGGATATTTGTTTTATTCTATGTTGATAGCATCAGCAGCAGCAGCAGCAGCAGCAGCAGCCATTATAAGTCCACTGCCTTTCCCATCTCCTTCCATGACTGCCTATTTTGTGCTAACATCTGCCAAGTCTTACCGGCAAATCTTCGTACCTCCATCTTGTGTCTGGTCTTTTCCTACTTCGTTTACTGTCCCATGGGCACCAATCGGTTAGCCTTTCCCCCCATCTATTGTCATCTCTTCTTGCTAGGTGACCAGCTCATCTCCATTTTTGCTGCTTAATTAGTTGTACAATATCATTCACTCTAGTCCTCTCTCTGATCCATGTTGTTCTTTTTCTATCTCTTAGAGTTATCCCTAGCATTGCTCTTTCCATGGCTCTCTGTGCTATTCTAAGTTTGTTTTCAGCTCGTTTTGTTAATTTCCATGTTTGGCATCCGTAAGTCATGGCTGGTATTATACAGCCGTTGTATACTTTAGGCTTTAGGCACGTTGGTAAGGTGCTCTTCAAAATGTCTCCATTTTCTATACCGAAAGCCTTACAACCTATCGTTATGCGTCGTTTTATTTCGCAGTCATGGTCTTTCTCTAGTTGTATTACCTGTCCTATGTAGATGTATTCATCAACCTCTTCTAGAGTCTCATCTATCTTCATGACCTTTTTGGAGACTTTATCGTTGAACATTACTTTTGTCTTTGTTCTGTTCATCTTTAAGCCTACTTTTTTACTTTCCCTATTTAGATCGGTTAGCATGTTTTGTAATTCTTCGGATGCTTCCGACGTCATAGAGATGTCATCGGCAAATCTTTGGAAGTAAAATGTGGCGGAAATGTTACCCGATTATTGCGGCTGAATCCGTATAGGTTTCCTTCTCACTCATGCCATTAGTGATGGCATTAAGGAATCCACTTCTCTCCAAACTCTGTCTTATCGCCAGATAACTTAAATACAACGAGATATTGTATCATTAGCATGCCATAATTGTTGACGGAAAAGAGAGACACACCACACTGCCTAAACTCCCTGAATAGACCCGGCAGTAGCAGCAACAAAATATTTGCACTCATCTACAACCTTGAAAAGGATCAATCCCATATATACCTTAGGAAAATAAAATATCGTTATCAAGAGGCTACGCAATAATAAAATGAATATAGAATCTAACGATCAATAATATTAAGAGCTAATAATAGAGGGAAAACTCAAAAAATATTGGTAACAATTATGTCTAAAAAACACTTCATTTCCTTTGCACCATCAACAAGAAGAACAGTTTATTTGGTAATTAAGTGAAAACTAATTATGCACAATTATTGTTCAATTTGCGTCATATTGTCAAGTGAAGATGTTTGAGGAGATTTTCGAAATAAGTAGAGATGATGCGAAAATTGTAGAGAGCACTTGTTCACTTTCAAAAACACCTAAACGTCATGATTTGACTCGAAAGCCTTTACCTATAATGAGTCTCCTTCATCATTAATTTCCTATTTGCCTGTGTTTGAATAGATAAAGTGCACTTGAACACATTTCACCTACTTGATTCAAGATTAATATTTCAGTATTTTGGCTTTGCGCCATTTGAAGTTAGGCTTAGTAAAACTGATAATTCAGTGTAAAAAACACATTTGGCAATGTATTAGCATCTATTTACTTTTATTATTGATTAATCCATAACGAAGAGATGTAATGTACATAGAAATTATTATGTTATTTCCAAGAATATTTAGATTGATTGATAGGTGCATACATAGATACATATATATAGAGAGAGATAGATAGATAGAT
>VCCN01005774.1:8480533-8491416 GCA_006491835.1 Architeuthis dux
CGAATAGAGCTTCGAGAACATGTCAACATTATTTAAAACATTTCTAACGATTAATATGTTCTGTATTTCTTCTTATCGAACACAACAAATGGAAAATAAAAGAGCACATCGAAACAGTATTTATACATGTTGTGTGGCTTCTTTTGTCACATTTATCAGGGGCCATTCCACGATTTTTACCAGGGTGAGATCCAAATGGAAAGATTATTTTCTTTAGATCTATACGTGGGAAAAAGACGACAACGTTTTGCTATTAACTTTTGGTGCTTTACATCCATTATACTTTATTTACAAACGAAAATGTGTCTGTTTCCAAATAAATTAAATGTGTAACGTTTTTCAGAGTAAAATGCAACTGTTATATTAAATTGGGTCGTTAATTTCCGTCCGTCTTACGTAAGCCTCGAATTATGCGATTCGTAAAATTCCTTGTTTTTGGTTAACAATCAAGCATCGTACCGGTTCTTTAAGGTGGTCACTTTTCAAGAGGTAACTACGCTTTTATGGATTGAAAGAAAAACATTTACTTCCACAAATATTTCTTTTTCTATTTTAATATACAAAATTCACTTATTCCAACCTTAAGCCAAATTTCCCCGGACAACGCCGGGTATCCCTGCTAGTATTTCTATATTTTTGTAATAGATCCATGTGCGTTAAATCAAGTTTAAGTCCTGTTGGCAACATATGTCTTGTTATTCTTCGCTTTTGATTAATTTTCTATGGGGAAAATTGCTCAATCCGCAAATGCAATATTTACTAATGCAGCGTTGTTTGATTTGATCCTAATCCTTCAAAATAGTAACATTTTCGATCGAAAATCCTCTTTTCTTGAAACTGAAATCTGCACTGTCCATCGATAGTTCAAAATATGTTTGCATAAAATCTTTGACCCATCGAAGATGTGGAGGCCACGTGGAAATAAGAAGTGAGTGCCAGGGTACAACAAAAAGTGAGAATTGTCAATAACGCAATCTGGGCTGTCGCCGTAATGATGGATGTGACAAGAGGTCAGTGTTAAAGGTTGAGTCTCTCGTCAATGAAAGAAACCCCTGAACTGGTAAGGTTAAAAGGAATGTGCAAATGCTTTCACGTAATAATGGAAGTGTTTAAAATGAGATGGAAAAATATTAATTTGTCAATTGATTTCTTCCTCTCGATCGACCTTCTCTTCTGCGTTTGCATTTTCTCTCTCTTTTTCTTCTGTCACAGTCGGAAGGAAGAATGCTCCCTCTTTAAGAAAAAGAATTCAAAATGAAGTTAATTCCCCATAAATATAAACAATGAAAAGATGACTGGAAGAAAAAATCTAAATAAACAATTATCTGATTCTTATTTGGAATACTTATTCTTAGTTTAAAATATTTCCTTTCGATTTAATTTCAACATATTTAAAAAAATTCTTCGGATTTAATGCTGTTTTAATAGGAAAATTTAAACTGCCCGATGTTTGATTGACACGTTTTAAATTTAAGATCTTGATGACCACAACAGTTTTCGTTACATAAAAATCAATGCATTTTTTATCAAGGTACATTACCATTCATCTATTAACATTTCCCTATTTGCGCATTGCGATTATCGATTTTAGATCAAGACGCTAATATTCAATAAATTCAAGACTAAACAAATATCGATTATGTAAATTTACAACAATGCTGCTGCGCCTGCTGCTACTGCTCATGCTGCTGCTGCTGATGATGATGATGAAAATAATGACCCCCCCCCAAAAAAAAAACAAAAAAAAACTAACCCACTCATTTCAAAATACAAGAAATTATCGTTGTAGACAAACGACTTAACAAACACAATACTAAACGATATCGCTTTCGAGGCGGACATGAAACTGTCAATCATTCGGTACAAGGGTACAAACATAGACATGAAGGCTAGGGACGGTACTTTATGGGGAAACTGTGAAAGCGCCCATTATGCAGATAAATAGTAGAGGCACAGACCAGAAGATGCCGTATATAACAGTAAAAAGAAGATTATTAGAATCAGAAGAATCACTTCATCCAGGCCAAGAGAAAATATTTAGTAATCGGAAACAAAAACAAGAAAATGTGTCAAGCCGTTGATATAGGTGTTCCAGCAGGGCTGAATGAAAAGCCAGCTAAATATCAGAGTTTGTCATCAAGGGATAACATTGCGGTGCAATACTATTTTTAATTGTTTAGATGTCAACCATAATTCATGTTTTACTAGTATTTTTCATCTTAATTGCAGTTTGCTTTCCATTGCAACTACTCAGACCGTCAGACATCCATCAATGAAAGTGCAGATCGGTAATAAGGAATAATCCCGAGGTGGGACTCGGACTCGCATCCCCTTTACCTTGGGAAGCCTGTCTATGTTCGACAGCTGCACTACCGTTTGCAAATTTAAGAAATATAATATCAGAGATGGCCAACATTTGTGGGGAACAATAAATGAATAATATGACATGTCTGGTTAATCACTCAACAGAAGCCGTCACGTGACCAACGTCTGTTGGCAGCATGCCGTGTTTGGAGTGGTCATTTAAACAATTGGAAAAAGGGTGATCAATGATCATTTGTTGGGCAGTGGTCACTAAAAAAGTCTGAATTTGCAAACGAAGCGTGAATGCTGCCGGACTAAGGGACCAATTTAGCATTAACTTACATTGCATATTGAAACCCCCTCTCCATTTTCAAAAAACAAAAAGCGTTTTTTTAGACATAATAAGGTGTAAATGTTTACATTTTTAGTCCACTAGCTCCATTGGTGCGGCCTGTATGCGTGATACATACATACATAGCCAGCCAGCCAGACCAGCTTAAAAACTGAAGAAACATACCTGTACTTTGCCAGTAAACAGGGAAAGAATCGTTGAATTTGAATTGTCTATTTGCCTATCATTACTGGTAGACTTGTATCATTTTGTCTTGGAGGGCTTTTTGAAATTTGGAAAACTTGGAAATTTGAGTAAGAATTGCAACCATCCAGACGACAACAATACCAACATCAGCTAGATAAAACCATTTGGACTTCGAGCATAAGATACTTGCGCCTTTCCCACCGATGACAGAAGACAGTGTCCGATTGCAGGTAAAAGGTAGTATTTCGAACATTACTGTTCAGGTTAAGCTGGTACTCCCCACATGGATGCTTTGTACACCATACTCGTTCTAGTTTAAGATTGATATGAAATAATGTTGCATAATGTGCAAGTATGAAGGTTTTACTACTACTACTACTACTACTACTACTACTACTACTACTACTACTACTACTACTACTAATAATAATAATAATAATAATAATAATAATAATAATAATAATAATAATAATAATAATAATAATAATAATAATAATAATAATAATAATAATTTTAAAAAGTAGGTACTGTTTAGATTATAATCTAGTAGTCCAGTGTAGAGAAAGGAGGAAGGAAAGTGTTGCCGATACGGAGGTAACCCAGTTCCCCACGTCGATGTCACGTGGTGTGAGGGAAGGTCTCCGATTGGATGGAAATGTTGTAGTTAAGAGAGTTTCTGTCAGAAAGAATCTTAGGATGTATCGTCACTAACTGGCATAAGAAACAATATATGTGATCTAGCGTGTATAATACTGAATTGATAATAACGGTAGATATGGTTTTTCTGGCATACCAACATGAATTAGCGGTAATCGTGGATTCAGTAGAAAGAGATGTACAAAACAGTAAAGGCATGAATATATGCATTCTAATATGTTCGTCAGAGGTTTTGTGGGTTATAACTACGATTTTGGCTCTCCAGGCAAACTCCGTATATAGAGAAAAATATGACTTTGACGAAAGCACGTAGTAAATTATCCTAGGTCTCGCGTCTAGAAAGTGAGGAAGTAATTAAGTGAGTAATCTAAGAAATAAATATAGTCATGGAAATAACGTATACTGAGGGTGCATACGGGCCTCATTCTAGAAAGAAGAATGGGTCTAGACTGATGGTGTCGTGGCTTTTTATAGAATACCGTTACCGGAACTGACGTCACGAGATAAGGGCGCCACATTTAGTTACGTATTTCTAGCTATCCAGGTAGTCTGCAGCTAGTGCTTATTATAGTGGTATTTAATTCCCTAGTTTAGTATAAATTATTGTTAAAATAGGAAAATGGATGTTACACTAGCATCAATTTCTCCCATTTGCTGTACTAACAAAACAATAGCAAAGACAGTGATATACAAGTGATTTCCGTCTATAATTCTGAGGGGTGGGGGCTGTTTTTAATATTCTTTGAAGTTTATGAAACTTTTCATGGTATATATTTATAGTTTCTACAACTTTATTTGCATAGGCTCCCCATAAAACAAAGCGGCTAACTGACCACCAGATTATTCGACATCCGACATGAATTCCTCCTGAAGAAGGTGTTAGTCAAAACAGGAAGAAACGTGATAAAAATGCAAATATTCCGAAACTTCATTGAATGAAGAGCTAAGCCATTTCCACATGACCATTCTCTACATTAAGGAAAGCAATGCGAATCCAGAAACACTTTTCTATGAATCGATAACCCTAAAAGAGATCAATACCATACGTGGTTCATTTGAAATAAAAAGATTTGGACTGATACCAGAAAAAATATTGGGACTTTACCAAACTCAATTTCCCTTGTTAGAGTGATTAGATCAGCAGCTTTCGCTTCAAGCAAATAGGCTGGCTGGGTTTTCTAAGTGGAAACTTTACCCTGTTCTAAGAAAGTACAGATGGAATGCCTGTTTATAATTCAAAAGCTTATGGGGCCTTCCCGTGGTGTAAGGGCTAGCAAGCTAATTTTGTCAATCATTACTACTAGTAGTGACTTCGATCCTAATTGGCGCAATTGGCCCACCCATATTTGTGGCTTTGTGCCGAAAACTAAAGTATGTTTAGTAAATAGTTATAACCCAAGTGCTTTTTTTAGGTAGTATTACTCATATTATGCAGAGTTAGATTATTCTCTTTTGTTTCTTTTAAATTTCTAATAATCACGCTTGACAAGATTTCCTTGTAGGTGAGATGGTTATATTTACCACCGGCTCCAGAGGTCGCTGTTTGAGCCCAGGTTAATGTCAATATTTCGAATCTAGGCAGGCAGAACCTTCCCACATTGGTGATCAGCGTAACACAATATTTATACCTCCATTATCCCCCATTTGGCTTTGTACCAGACTAAGCTTAGTTAATATCAGTAATCATGACTAGTTGGCCTTGTGATATTGTACTTTAAAACTTTCCCCTGGATCCATTTAGTATGCATGGCAAATTTGGTTGGGCGAATCAGACATTTAGTATCATATATAAATAGATGGGAGTCGGATCATTGTTATTAGGATGATACCGATCGCAGACGCTACATTGCAAAAGGGGAAACTATTTGGGCCCTACAGGAACCGTTTTAGGCTCTGAGTAAAATCAAAATCTCAAACAAGTAATTCAATGGAAAATCGATCATTGTAAACTCATATAATAGATCGACGCTTATTATAGTCATTTGTCTTTAGAAATAATACTTTTTATGAAATCTTTAGTTGAATGAAAATAGTTCTTTAATAAATCCAACTCATTATATCAAGAGTTATATCAACATATCATCATCATTATCATCAGCTGTTATAAGTCAACCGCTGGACAAAGGCTTATCCCATCTCCTTCCATGACGACCTAGATTGTGCTAACCACCGTCACGTCTTTCCGGCACATTTTTCTATCTCGTCCCTCCATCTTGTGTCTGGTCTTTACCTACTGCGTTTACTGTCCCATGGGCACCAATCGGTTAGTCTTTTCCTCCATCTATTGCCAACTATTTTTTGTTTCTTGAGGACTTTTCGCATGCAATAGTTTAAATGTTACTATTTCCTTTGTTTTCTTTTTTTGCTACGTTGTCAGTTTCTAGTTTCAGTAACCATCTTTTTCAACACTGTTGGCAAAGCGCCACTAATGTAGACGTACGGACGCCTTACGGATGAGGAAGGTCACTGTCGTGTCACTGTGATAGTAAAATCCCCCACTTGGACCTTTTCCAGTCTTTGAGACATGTTTTCACTTATGACACATATGCAAATATTTTGGCACAATATTTTCTCAGGTAATTGTAGTATGCCAACACAAAATATGAAACCACATTTTACTTGGATTTGAATGGCAAACGCCATGATGTGCAAATAATGATCATATTGAAACCGATAAAGGTTGCCATGGTAACCCTGAAATAGTCTTCATTTGAATAAATATATATTTACTAACAGAAAACGAATCATGGTGTTTATTTACTACGTTTAGTTTAGAATGACACAAAGCCAGAATCTTAAGTACACAATGAGCTAAACAGTCTGTGAAACAAGGTTGCTAACCATCGCACTACGGCAGTTGCATCTATTACTAAGCTTACTATAACGGATTAAGGCCAAATGCACCAGTCATTAAAATAGGGAGGGTATGGCTATTTTGAATTCCTGACTTTTATCTGGACTCGAACAGCGATATCTAGCATTTTCAAGATAATTATTATTTTCATTAATCTCCTTTTTACTATAATATTTTATTGACAATTAAGGAATATGTTATGCTCTTTAAACGTATCTCTTGACGGAAATAATAATATATAGTTATCTTAAAACAAAAGCCATATCATAAATGTTATCACTCAGAATAAACGTTTACACTTTATTTGTCGGTAATAAGATGAAATAAGTTATTCTAAATATTTTTCTATTAGAAATGTAGTAGTTTCGAGAGCAAAAGCTTAGTTTATCATTATCAACTCAGCCAAAGGTCGTTCAAATACATACTCTTGAGTGGTCGTACAGATAGAGTTGTATATTCGAAAAGTGCCGCTTACCATCCCATAACTACCCACAACTGAAATGATGGCGATTTGTATTGGCCTTGATCTGGAAAACCGAGAAAAACCATCAACCGAATAAATGGGTATATTCACCAACTTTCGATGAACAATAAGAAAATGACTGCCGTCGATATAAGGAATGGCATAAACCAAAAATATGGTTTGAATATAGATGCAACCACCATAAAACACCGTCTCAAGCAAGTTCGGTTAATGGGACGTGTGAATGGGCAAATAGCCAAACCATCTCTTAAAGGATAAGCGTGCACGCGCGTTCAATTTGTGAAGGGGAATGAAGAGGAGCTTGGTTTGAAGTGATAATGAGTGACGAATCGTAATTTAATGACTTTCGGTCGGATGATCAGCTGGACATTAAAAGAAGAGTATGTGAAGTGTGTCACATACACTAGAGTAGAGCAATGATTAAACATGGAATAATGGGTTACACGATGTGGGGTTGTATACTTGGAACTGGTGCTGGTCTGTTGTAGATAAGATTATTCAGCATGATACCGACCCTTAACAGACCGCAGGATTAGTCAGAGCCTTCATTAAAAACAATAACACAAGTGTTGCGGTTGTCGGCGCAATGGCCGAACCGAACCTCACCGAGAATGTTAAAGGTTCAATACTAACATCCGACAATGATCTCTACAATAATATGGTAGAATTTTGGGAAAAAAACATAGAAGTTAGTAAGGAATCTAACTGCATGAATAACTCGTAGATATCTTACTGTGGTGAAAGTAAATCAGTTATTCTACTATATTAGAGTTTGTTCTTTAATTTACTCATTTTCTGTGCGTATTTGTTATTTAATAAATCAAGGCAGATAATTGGAGTGATACAAAACTATAGTACCGCAATTCTTTTACGGTTGAATATTACATATGTGTTCAAGCCATTCACCTCGAAATATATATTGATAAAAAGAAAAAGAAATGTGCTTTAATCTATCTGGTCTAAAGGATATATGAATTATATAAGACGTAATAATTTAATTTTTTAAACCAATGCACGTATGTTCGGGAATTACCCGACGGCACTATGTATATATAGATATATCAATAAGTCAGCAGCCTAATGAGGATTAAACTATTTATTTCACAATCTCCATTCTAGTCAATACCCTTAATTCAATGATGAATATTAATCACATAAATCGAGCTTTTCAGATCAAATCTCAGCCAGTAACTACGTGTCAGGATGTGGAGTTATTGACCCACCCTAGAATCGCTCTATCACTATATATATATATATATATATATACATATACATGCATATTATATATATACATATACACACACGTCTGTGGTCAATGAGAAAGAGTAATGATTTGTTAGTCGTGTCTTAACAAATGAATAGTTGAATATTTATCCAGCGAAGATACCTCTCGAAGATACTTATTATTGAAACGTATCATATTTAATGGTACGAATTAGAAAGTTCGATTATTCGTCACTTTAAAACAAACCTTATTTTTTTAATACTATCTTCTTTTTTCTTTCTTTTCCCTAAACGGACTTAAAATGTGCTTTTCTGTTATATCCATGTATCTGCAACAACTTAACTCAAGTCTATATAAAATACATTCAAAGACTAAAAAACAAATTACAATGGACGGTTTCCCTCCTTTTTTGTTTCCCTTTCTTTCTCCCATAACACACGCACACGCACACAATGTTCTATCTTAAATGTTCACTGTACAATATTCAATATATGTGATTAATGAAGAAGCGCTAGGCTATACGTATTGACAAAGAAGGAGGTTATGCCGAAATGATATGTGTGTGTGCAAAAATAATTGCTTCTCTCTTCATTAAGCTACGGTGTTATTGATGTGCCTACTAATATAACTTCTTTTACAATATCAAATTCATATTCACATACATATACAAACATAATGACTTGTCTTCTTTCTTTCTTTCTTTCTTTCTTTCTTTCTTTCCTACAGCCAGATACCTACATATTGATTTGTATTACTTTCCTTTATTGTTGTTTTCATTCCAATTGTTCGGTTTTCTCATTGGTTCCCCGATTTCTCATAAGCAAACACTAATATACACATGCACATTGCAATGCTGAAACAAGCGCATATGCACAGCTTTTCTGTCCCTCCTCTTTTTCCAGTTCTTTTCACCGCATGCCCATTTACCACCTCTGCACATCAATACAAATGATGGCACATATTCAAGAATGCCTGAAGGTCTAATGAGCCAGAATCATACGATTTATTTATAAAAGCAGATGGAAACTAATGAAGGGCACATGCCAAACCCAATTTTTAGACTGCTGGTAACGCCAAAACCAATATCAACGGTACATCCAACCTATAACTTCGCACTTTCTATAAAACTACAAAAGTCTGAGATCTTTTGAAGTAATACCGCTACTCAGCCTCGGATCCATATTGTTTCTTTTCAGATCTCGGATACAAAAGAGGGGTACTTTTGTATTGAAAGATTAATAGGGGAAAAGAAAAGCAACGTAGATTTTTCTATTACTAAGACGTTTTAGTTTTCATCAAAACAAGGCACCCTATAGCTATTAAAAATTACCCTTTTTTGCCAGATACAAAACACGTTTCACCTAAACAATGTTTAATAACTCATGTTCCACATTCCAACTACATTTGTTTGTTTTTTAATGCGACTACTTTAGATGCAGTTCCAGCAGCAGTCGATTCCAATAATCTTCCATCAGATAGCTCGAGCCTTTAACATACCAAACGTTTTTTTTCTATTCTGGCAAATATCTGAGTCATTTGAAATATCCAGTTTTTTTCTTATCCAAGTGAAATAATAACGGAAAATCAAGTGTTTATATATCTTCATCTTGAATAACTTTTAAAATATGTTTAACTTCCAGATTTATTTTCAATAATTTGATACGCAATGCAAAGCAAACATACATGTTGCTAAATTGAAAGCTGGATATAATATCAGTTCTAAGCCGTTCATTCACGTTTATATACATATATCTATCTTTTACGCTTCTGCACATATCAGAGTTAAGGATACAGCTTGGCTTAAATAAAAGTTTTTACTTCCATACTTATCACCATAAATATCGCGGTACTGTTTTATATAAAAATAAATCCCCTGAGCACAGTATGTACCCAAAATGGATATCTGCTAATGTCTATCTATTTGTATAAGCTAACCATCTTTAATTTGATATATACGAACCGGAAACTTCCGTTGCACGCTACAACGTTAAGCGGAAAATCAATATCTCTAGATCTGTAAGAGTCTAGGATTGCCATATGCTTGAAAACTGATGTTGCATCCTTGGTCTCGAAGGCTGATGAATTTCTCTAATAGGAACAAGGATGCAAAATCAGTTTTCAAGCATATGGTCTTTCATAGATAATAAACAAAACGGATAGTTTTATAAACGATCTGTGATGTTGTATGTGTTAGAGAACATGTAAGAAATACACTAATTATGCAATGCTACATGGCCATTTCTGCCAATTTTGGATTTTAAAATAGTAAGTAAAAAGCTAAACGCCAATTAGGTAAAGTTTCCATTGAGGTTAATTCGATTTAACTCTAAGACTTGAAACTTCATTTTTCTTCCTGTGACTTCTGCATTCGGCAATTATCCTCAAGGATGACCTTAGCAATAATTTGAAGATTACATTCATGATCAAACAACAAACAAACAAATATGTTTTCTTAAATCGCTACAACTGAACTTGTACTGATTCATTATTTATATTGACCGTCGTTGTAGATTTTCAGATGCAATTGCATTTTAATTGAATATCTTTATTATTCAGTGTTTATTCTAAAATATATCTGGGAAGTATTTTCTTTATCTGTACCTTAAACGTCGGGTAGATCAATAAGTTTATAGCCTGACACATAGTTCTTAGCTGAATTTTCGCTGTATAATGTATGATATATTTGTTTAATATTCACCACTGAATTAAGTGCATTGAGAAGGAGAGGGATTATGTGATAACATAAATATTTGTTGTGTAAAATAATTATTTCTTCATCATTAAGCTACAGACTTACCGATATATATATATATATATATAT
>VCCN01005774.1:8714414-8726495 GCA_006491835.1 Architeuthis dux
TATACATATGCATATATATGTATACGCATACATATTTGTATAAAGTGTTATATTTGGAGAAAGGATAGACAAGAGAGTCTAAAGATTCGTCAGATTGGAAATAGTGTTTTTCAAGCTAAAACATAAATGTTTCTCAAGAGAATAAATGTTTATGTCATGAAATACATTAGTATCAGTTTGACATTTACTTTTCTTTATTAGTCTGGATATAACTATGCAGAATGATGCGTCCTCTGGAGATGTGCTTTTGTCATTTATGCAGCACATATTTCTCCTGAACATATCATAGTATATTTAGATTTTGGTAAAAAGATGTATACATACGCACGACATGTCAAAATATAAGCTTTCAAAAGTTGAAATTCCCCTGACACAGGTTTGATCAGCAAACCAAGTTTTTGAAGCAATGTTGCCAACGTTAACTACTTTCATTAAAGTCAATATAAAATCGATGACGGTGGATGTATTTCAGTTAATCTTTGTTAAACTTCGAAAATTCATTATGACCAACGCTTAAGTTTGGTTATCCAAATTGAATTACACATTAACATAGAACAGTTATCCCCTGTCTAGTATGTTAAGTTCTTTCTGAGTCTCGTTCCAGTTTATAGGTTGGAACATCAATAAATCTGTTGCCTAATGACGAAAAGGCATTTATATAACAAAGCAAATATTTCCTTTTTAACATACTCGCTTTCCTTGTCAATACACTTAATTCAGTGGTAATTATTAATCACATAGATCGAACAGTATACAATAAAAACCTCAGATCAAAGTTCAACTAATTACGCTTCAGGCTACTGATCAACCCTCGTAGATAGGTACATCAAAAGTCCGTAATCTAATTTATTTTTCAAAATAATCTCTTGCACTCAATTCAGTGGTGGATATCATTTATATAGATCAAACATTATACAGTGAAAATGTCAGACAAAATTCGACTAATGAATAGATGTCAGGCTACGGACATTGATCCACCCTGGTATATGTGACATTAGAGCTTGACTGCTAAGATCTTGTTTTGCTATGGAGATCACAAGTAACACCTGATTCAGTTGATAATAGTTTATTATCTCAACGTATCTTATCACTCAACAGCAACTCTCAGAAATATTGACATTTCTCATGAATCAGACTCAGTGGATGTACCTTTGAGAAGCATGCCTAACGAAAATTCAATATTTGATTCATGAATTGTGGTTACATTTTTGTTGTATTCACATCGAACTCGGATGTGTAAAAATGTAAAAATAATGGGGGATTTCTCGGCTTATTCATTTATAGTAGCATTTATATTAAAATTTGGAATTAAATAGAAACATAGCCAAGTATAACAAAGGTCATAGTGATGTTGTGTATAGAATTCAAAAGCCTAAATATAACAAAGGGGTGGATTGTCAAAAGTGTATTACAGAGAAAATACACTACGGGCAATTTACACAGACGAAGCAAACTGAAATATAATGAATAATTAGGATTGTATCATGAATAACCTACCGTTCAGCACTTCAAGATGTTAGGCTTTGTTGTAAGGTTTCGGTTGGAATAAAACACATAAACGAGAAAATACTAATAAGTTGGAAATATAGATGCTAAGAAGTAAGAAAAAAGGAGACATATATAAAATGCATCACTTTCTTTCCTTAGGGCGTTTGTAACAAATGAAATTCAAATCGCGATGAATAAAAGATTTTAAAAAATAAAATGGAAGACCGGAAGGAAGGAAGCCAGCAGGCATTCGAAAAGTCGATAGAAAAGTATGTGAAAAAAAAAGAAAACAATGTGTGATTCATTATATGATTTAACAAATCGATGGAAGATGTGAAGATAGGAAACGCATAATAAAAAGAAAAGAAGGTGGAAAGACGGGGGACAAAAAGAACATTAAAAGAAAAACAAATCAAAACTAACCTGGCTGCTCCAGAGTCAAACTCTGCTCCTATTTATACTTTCTTGCGTAATTCTACTATAAATCTCAGGTATGTAAGACTTGTCAGTTTAGCGGACTAGAAATCACCTGATCGCGAGTTCAAATCTCGGTAGTGAAATGCTGATTTTATATGTCTGTTTACTCCTCTATTTTGGTGAGGATTGTTCTTGTTCTTGTTACATGGGAAAGTAAAGTCAACTCCAGTCTTGGATTGGAGTTTGACAACATCTTGTTGGAACAAAACATGTAAGCAATCAAAAAGGAAGACGCTGAAATAGAGATCAAACGTGGCAGAAATAGAGGGGTGGAATAAAAGGAATGTGAAAGAGATAAATATAACAATATACTATCAATCTTTATTATTATTGGATGAAGTATTGTAATACAGTTACATTTGAATAGTGTTTACCGTCATCCTAATTTTAGTTGCTTTTATACAACTTATTAATTCGGGCCAGTGTTTCTATGGCAACGAATAACAGTGCAATCGGAAATAAAGAGTAAGCCTTCATTGCCATAGAAACAGTGGCCAGAATTAATAAGTTGTATACACGCAACTAAAATTAGGATGAAGGTGAAAACTAGTCAAATTTAATAAAAATAACAATATACTGTTTTGATGAATAAAAACCGATAGATAGTCAAACAGCACATAACTTACAGTATAACAGAAGGGATAAGATGCAAAGAGGAACACAAGTTGGTCGATAGGATAGAAGGCAATTGAAAAGACGTATGGAAAAAAGGAAGAAAATGAAATTGAAGAAAAATGGGAAAAGCACTTATATAGCAAAACTAGAGGTATTGAAAGTGATAATACAATGAGAGAAGGAAAGAAAGATCGATATGCAGGAAGATATATTTACAAAGAACGAAAAAAAGACAGAAAGAAAGAACGGATACTTGATAGATTAGAAAAACAGGTCTGGTTAGGAACTCAATAGAAACCGTCATATGTCCACTGCCATTTGGCAGCATGTCGTGTTGGGGTGACTAAAACATCGGGGAAATGGGTGATCAATGAATAAGTTACTTCTTCGCCCGGGCAGTGATCACTAAAGTAAAAGAAAAACAAGCGGAAATAAAGGGATCAATTTAGCATAAACCTACATTGTAATGCCCCCCCTAAAAACCTAGGTGGGGTTGGGAAACAAACGTTTTCTTCTAGACATAATAAGGAGTAAATGTTGAAATTGCCAGCCCTCTAACTCCATTTGTGCGGCCTGTACGCGCGATACTGTGGAAACCTATTTTGGCAGTTTTGGTAACAGTTTTGGTTGACAGTTTCTAATTATTATCACGGAATTCGCTGAAAGAAAGAAAAATACCAAAAATAAAAGACCGAAAGGAGGGAGCAAGCAAGGGGAATAAAAGTGATAAAAACCACTAAAAAGTTAAAACATAGGTAAATAATAGTTAAAATCAATACAAAGATATGTAATGTTTTAACAAATAAAAATTGACGGATGGTGAAACCTGCTCAAAACAAATAAAGAGGAAAACAAATAAAAAGAAAGAAAAGAGAGCACGAAAGGAGAGATATAGGTCAAAATGATAAAAAGTAAAATAAATGTACGCACATTTTAGATTTAAAACAGAGGAAGGAAAACAAGAACAAAAATAATGAAAGATTCGATATTAACAAAATAAAAGGAGAGGTTTATGAGATGGATGACCATATAAAGAAAGCAATGCAGAATGAGCGGGACATAGAAAGAAAGCAAAAAGTATCCATAGAAAAAACGGCGGAAGAAAGACAAGAAGATAAATACAGAATAGAAGCAAGCAAAGTCTGGACCAGATACTGTAGCGAAGTTATATGATGATTTCATTTATCAATCGAAGTGAACGCAAATGCTTCAGTGTCTGCCGAAGCAATTTGATATTTGGGATTATAACATGGCGCAGGCGCATTGAGCGTAAACCGAAAAGCGAGCCTAACAACAATGGCAGCCACTTTTTTTAAAAATGACATACGAATTGCTTTTGCTCCTCTGTTATTTCCCCCCTTTTCCATTATTTTGGTGTTTATTTCTTTTTAAAAACAATCTCCATAAATCTGTACCTTTCTCTTTCGCTTACGGACATGAAGCAATATTTTTTCTGGTAGATTTCCATTTGCGTATTTGTGTGTTTGTTTGTGCCTCATTCGTAGAGGCGAGAGGTGGGTTAACGTTCATAGACAGAAGATCAGTGGACCGTGTTCAAATTCTGGCCGAGGCTGCGTGTGTTCACTTTCACCAGAGAAAGCAATTATTCTACCTCCGTCTGAATACAGAGTCATCGCTGCACGTCTGGACACAAGTCTTGTCGCTGGCATGCCACTAATGTTGATGGAAAAGAGTACAAAGTGGTCAGAACGTCTGTCGACGAAAAGCCCTGTTGACAAACACCCTTTCGACAAAATAAGGTTGTCGATGAAACGTCCGTTAGACAAAACCTATGCCGACTAAACGATGAAATATCCGCCGGCGAGAAGTCTGGGGGTCCTTCATAAATCCTTTCTTTTCTCCATCATAGTATCTGAACTTTGTCCATTTCTATATTTGGCTTAACCTACTAGCTAATGGTCTATGGACTAGCTTCTTCCCCATCGCCCTCAGGCAGGCACACATGAATATTGCCTATCTCTTTTCTCACGAATTCATCTAAATACCAGAATGTTTATGTCTCGCGTTTTTTATAAAATAAGCACATATCTTTCTGTTGCCTCATCACTGTTATTCACTGTTATTCTCATTGACATAACTTCCTATATATTCTGTTGTGAAAATCTGTATTTCATGCACACTCTTCAAGAGAAATATTTGTGTTCTTTAGCAGGCTATTCTCGCACACAATTTGACAATCGTTCTATTCTAATCAGATGATCAAATCAAGCTGTGTAAAAAACCTACTTGGACGGTTGACGGTAAGCGAGTGTAAGCAAACTTGTCTCACAGGCCATAACTAGTGAGTTTGATACTCACTAGGCGAATCACAATTATGGCCTTGCACCGAACTAAATTATGCTGGGTAAATATCTGATTTCGATCATGCCATAGAACGCCTTTTAGCAAGCTAGTCACCCAACATATTGATACGTTACCGGAAGCCACATATTGTTCGATGCTAAACCTGGAAAATGTAGAAGAAGGCGCCGTGCAGAGACTGATCATTCGTTCATTCTGCATCATTATTTTGGATTGACAAACAGTTATTTACTAAGCCTAGCTTAGTTTAGCACAGAGCCACATCACTTTGGAAGCTAATGGAAATCGAATTCACTACACTGGCGTATTGGCAGGCGAGACAAACTTCTTAAAATTAGTTTTAGGGTATGGTGGGGCCGCTTAGTCTAGAATCTCAAGCCAATTGTGCATTTTGTGATAAAAGCATAACATCTGGTACACTTATAGCCAAGGCATTAATACAATTGGATATTGAGCTATCTTGATTTTTCAAGTTGTGGTTGTGGTAGTGATGGTGGAGGTGGTGATGATGGTTAAGGTGGTAACGATGATGACCACCTCCACCGCCACTACCATCATCACAGCCACCACCGCCATCATCAGCATCATAACTATTATCATCATCACCGCCACAACCACTATCATCACCGCCATCATCACCATCATCACCACGATCACCACCACATACACCATCAGCAGTATCATCAGCCCTATCTATACAGTGAAGGTAGTTGCAGTGTTGACACCAGCATCTGAACCCACACATGGTCATCCTGAATTGCGAGATAGAAAGAAGCTTTTTAAATCCTTATGTACGATTTGACACCGAGATCATCCATATAACTTTATCGCAATTACAGTTGTCGCTGGCAGACATATTGAAAATTCATGACTGCTATGTATTTGGTTATAAGTGTACCAAATGTTATGCTTTTATCACAAAATGCACAATTCTTTCGGCTAAGCGGCTCACTAGTAGGTACACTTGTTTTGACGAGAATATATTTAGTGAGATCAAACACCCGAAAGACTGTTCTAGCTAACTACTGCTCCACGACAATGCGCCTTAAGCATCCTTTTGAATACTTCATTTTGATGTGTTATTTTACGCTTTCTTCCTGTGATTTAGCTTCTCTTTCCATAGCATTATTTACTAAGCTTAAGTCTGGCACAAGGACACTATAATTATGGGACTCCTAGTGAGAGTGGAACTCACTTCAGTATCAATGGTCTTAAAGACCAGTTTATTAACCACTACTCCACGGTGGTTCGCCCTAAGTTTCGAAAATATCACATTTCAAATATTTCTGGTTGGTGGTGGTAGTGATGGGCTTTCTCTCAGTAACATGGTCTTTTACTCAGTATGTATCGATGTATCTGCATTTATAAAAAAAAAGAAAGATTTCCTTGATTTCTCTGCATAATGTTTTTGCTCTCAATCTATAGACCGATATCTCTCCCTTCTCTCCTTCTTTCCCAATCATGTTGCTCGCCTATCGAACTGTTCGGACCTTTTCATCTGTGCCACTGGGGTCGTGCCTAATTTGTAGACGGACTAATGCAATCCTCAAAAGCCCCTTAGCAAATATCTCATATTGACCTTTCCTCTGAAACTGCGACCATGTGCACATTAAGCGTATTTTGCCAGAATAATACGTCAGGTCACACAACAATGGTTGATAAAGGCATGGTCGATATTTGAAAAGATGCCGTTGTGAATGTGGCTTTGTCCAAACTACACGGCATGGTTTTCTGAATTAGTGGACAGAAAGAGAGGATGGCGATATGAATCTGCCATAGAAAAACAGACTACAAAAAGCATGACTGGTGGAGGGTGTTCGATATTTCCGAATATAAATGGCTTTTTCTTGTGAAACGACACATCGGTGTGTCATTTGAAATAGTCTTCTAATTATATCAGTTTTCTTCTTTTTTAAATCCGGCTTTTCATCCTTCGATTCTATTCCAGTCTCCTTTAGTTTTAACCTCTTTCTCTTTCTATTTTCGTATCCTAATTGTTTGAAAATCATTCTTGGTATTCACTGGTCTTAGCTTAGTCTGTCAAAAAAGCAAATGGAGTGTGGATGCAGTGTAAGAAGACTGTGTTGCGCCAATGTTTTAAGTGGGTAAGGATTGACTGTTTTGAAAATGTAGCTTTTAAAATTCTGGTATTTCAACTGCGTTCAAAGGCAAACAAAAGCACAAAAAGAGAGTACATAACAATCTTAGCCAAGAAGCAATCAGCTATTAGATTTTTTTTTACTAAGCTTAACATCGTACGATATAGTATGGGGAGCACCAAGTAAGAATCGGACTCGTTACACTAGTTAATTGTTTTGGGAGACCAACTTGCTAATTGTAGCACTACGATATGCGTCCTAATTATATAATTATCGTCTTGCGTCCAGTAGGCTTACTGCAGAATGTCCTGATTCTTATGCATTGTTTTCGTCCTTCTTCTAATATCTCTCATATATTCAGATTATTTTTAATTCACTTCTTTATGACAGTAGAGCACGAATTGTATTTCTTTTTTTAACAATATATAGATATATGTGTGTATATATACATATATGTACACACGCTCGCGTGACCGCAATAACCACACTAAGAAAAGAAGCAAGGAAATTTGACATATGAAGGAATGGATAACAGAAAGCTGGAAGATCCGAAGAGAGAGTAAAGAAAAGATATCAAACAAAGAATGCAAATAATACTAAAAGTAAAAGATGAGGGAGGAAGGAAGGAAGGAATGAGGGAGGGGGAGGGAGGAAGGAAGGAAGGGATGAGGGAGGAACATAAAGAAATTAATATATAAATGACAATATGTTGGCACACTACAAAGTGAAGGAATATGTTTGAATGATTGTATCAAATGAATGGGTCACGCGCTGTGCCTCAACTGTCAGTCAAATATGCCAAAATATCCTTTATAAAATGTATTTCAATTTGTTTTCTCTCAGGTTCAAGGCTTTCTGCTTCTATTCTTATCTAAAAAGAAGAACAACAAGAACAAGAAAACAATGAACATTTCCATTGCTTCCGTCACCACTATAACCACTACAACTTTATCAACAGGGAAAAGGCCATAACAGCGGTAATCAAAAGAGGATTAAGAAAAACAGGAAAATAAGGAGACAAAGAAGAAATGTACTACTACTACCGCCACTACTACTAATAAGAAGAAGAATAAGAAGAAGAAGAAGAATAATAAGAATAATACTATTACTACTACTACTACTACTACTACTACTACTACTACCACCAAATCAACAACAATAAAACAACATCAGCATTACCAATGGCAATAGGAAGCAGGAACATATTTTAGTATCTACCCACAAGAAAACCACTTGATCATCGATAACAAAAAGTGATATAATAAGCCACATCAATTAAAATAATAATAATATCAATTATAACTGATAGTAAACATAGAAGAGAAGATATGCCTGCTTGTGGATTTTGCTGTTCCAGCAGACCAAAGAGCGAAATGTATATTTAAATGTATATTTAAAAATGCATATTTAAAATATGATAGAAAATGATACAGACGAGTAATACATAGATAGCCAGAACCACTCAAAAACTGAAGAAACTTATGTTGACAATTTTGGTTGGCGGTTTCTAAAAGGTCAATGGAAATAATTGGAATAAGTGATTGAAAATTGAACGATTGTGATAAACACAGACTGTTCATTCATTGATATCGATTCCAGTGGCACAACATATTTAATGCCGATTGTATATCACCGAAGCCACCGACATTGCTATTTACTTCTAGACCCCAGCAGGGAGTCAATGATCTGCCATCAACTGTCGCTTGTAAGTTTTAAGTGATATTATCACTTTCATGTTTGATTGAGAAGAATTCTAGCGTCATCGAAAAAGCTTTCAACTCTTTTTTGTTTACCTGATCAGTAGTGCTTCCCATTAAAACACAATACATTTACAATTTTACTTTATTTTTCGATAAATATATTGATTAGTATCCACCTTCATTGTGTGATGTTTTTATTGATTTTCCCTGCGTATTGTTTTGATTCAAAGCATTTCTTTCCGGGAAAAACAGGCTACCAATGATAACATTATATTAGTTGCATTTCTTCTAATTTTATGCATACTAAGGATATTTACATACCGTATATACATGTTGTATAAGTCGATATTCTAAAGAGTGAATATTAAGGCACACTTTTGTGATCGATGGTTATTTTAGTATGGTTGAAATCTGTGCCCAATGTGAAGGTTTTGTAGCAACCTTTAGATTCAGATATTGAAAATATTCAACATGTGCAAATAACAATTGTATTAAATTAATATGCATGTCAATAAGACATGCATATTAATTTAATACTTATACTTATATAAGTAATACTTATTGACATGAATGAATACTGGAAAGGAAACTTCACTTTAGTAAAGTTTGGTAAATATTACTAATACAGATAGTTGGCGTTCGGGGCTTCAAGCTCATCGAACCTTAATTTATGGGAAGTAGGTAGTTTTTAGTGATAGTTTCCTGAAAAGTTATACTTCTCATGAGCCTGAAAAGAGGAATATCATACATGACTAGAACTAACACCCATCGGTCGACTTATACAGGAGTTCGAAATGGAGTCACAGAGTAGCTTTTTCATAATCTACGCGCAAAGTAGACTATATACTTCTTCAAGGATAGAGTGGGTTTCAGCTAATCAATTATGTTTCTGTCATTTGTATTTGTTAATGAAGTGTTATTCATCTCTATTTTATCCACATCGCGGACTGAGCAGAATAACATAAAAAGTATTAGTCTAAATATAATGATCAATCAGATTAACCACAAGGATACAATATTACAAGAAAGAAAGAAAAAAAGAAGTTAAAAGGACATCCTGCCGTGTAAAAGACATTCTCGCTCAAAAATAATGAGTGTGAGCCGTCAACTTGGTTGCATATCAAATCGGCGTAGTAATATTTCTTTGTTGATAAATGCAATACAGACTGTTAATGTTCGAATGCATACTAATTCAGAGGAACCTTTTATCATGTATCTTGGCACTTATGGCTGGTCAATCTTAAATGAAACGGAACAATTGTTTAATCGAAATAAAACCCAAACATGTAGTGATCAATAAACAGAAGAAAATATGTAGTTGAAATATCGCTGTATAGATCAAATAGGTGTTCAAAGAAAAAACATAGAATGTTCAATATATGCCAACTTTTTCTAAGTTTTCCCAGACGAACTGGGGGAAGGATTTATACAAAATGGAAAGGTTTTCACAGAGTTGTAGTTTTCAAATAAAACCTGAGTGCAGACTTCAGTTTGAAGTGAACTACAAAGGTCAGCATTGACGTCTCGCATAACGTGGGTGGGGAATACAATGAATTATCAACAGAAGACTCGCTCAAGGGTGTTTGTAGCTTTTGACACACATTTTTTCTCCTGCTTCAGCCTAACCAACGAAGATTTGCAACCAAGAAATCAGAAATACGAAATAAAATATTTGTTATGCTATAAAGATATTGAAGAACTTGTAGGTTTCCCATTACAGCAACATGAGGTATGAAAAAGAACACAAACTAACACAGCAACATCCGTATTTGTCTCTATAATGCTATTACTCAATCCAATTATCTATTTACCTCTTTGGCTGTTTAGTCAGTTTAGTTCGGAACAAAGCCATTATCTTGCGGATCGATCTCACTGCAAAAGCAATGGTCTGCGAGACTAGCTTGGTAACCTGTGTTTCACGGCAAACTGCAGTAGTATAGCTTAGTCTGACACAATGCCACACATTTGGAGCACCCATTTAAGATCGGACTCACAGCAGTAATGATGGTCTGTGAGATTACCTTACCGAAGCTAGCTTTACAGCAAACCGCCGTAAATATAACTTAGTCTGGCATAAGGCCTTGGGGCACTCTGCGAGGATCGAACTTCCAATCCATACTGTATATTAACGATCATAAAATAAAGATCTGGTGTGTGTAGGGGGGTGATAATAAGAAATGAGACATTTGAACAATATTAAAAACAGGTCTGGTTAGTCACTCAAGAGAAAGCGTCACGTGGCCAACGTATTTTGGCAGCATGTCGTGTTGGGGGTGATCAATTAGAAAATTGGAAAAAAGGGGTAATCAAGATTAGATTATTTCTCTCGCCTTATGTTGGATAGTGATCACTAAAAGAGTCTGAATTTTCAAAAAACAAACGTGAATGCTAAGAGACCAATTTAGCATAAACTTACATTACACATTGAACCCCCAACTAAAAACCTATTAAGGGTGAGGCCTAAAAAAACAAAAATAAAGTAAATATTTTAATTTTCAGCCATCTAGCTCCATTGGACAGTTTTGGTGACAGTTTTGGTTGACGGTTTCTAATAATACTAAATATTAAACCATCGTAATTAAAAGACATGGTTAGTGTATAATAAATGTAGCATACTTTTCTTTTGGGTTGTTATTGAATAATCTAAACCCATGACTAGGACATCAGTTAATCCAACTAACTAACTATCGGGTGATAAGTTTGGACACTAACCATTTTAAGACTGTGTGGTAGGTCAGATAGTTATGTATATGTATACGTCGCTGGCGCCAGTGATCGATGTTCGGGTGAAACATTGGTGCAATACAATCTTCCTATCCAGATTTCCTTACACCGTGTCGTGTATCGTACTCAGATACACTTAGTAAATATTAGGAATAGAGATAACAAAATAGCAACGTATTCAATAAAGGTATGAAAGCAAAACAGGAAAAAAGTAGAGCAACAGTAGTCTCCATTTTGGAATCAGTTCTACTGAACATGAATTCATGGAAAGAGAGCGTTTGTGAAGAAGAAAGTTTCCTTTCGCTTCCTGCAAAAGCGCATTTCCGCAAAGTCGTCTGCCATTAGTCTGGATTTAATCTCGGGATTGGCTCGAAAATGTTGCCTTTCAGATCTACTTAGTTTCCTTTCTATTTTTCTATTTTTTTACACCATGGCAACCAGCTGAGATGTCGAATAAGGTCATTTATTCTGATTATATACAACGTCTGAAGATGAAGAAAACGTTTTTGTTACGGATGCAGTCATTCCTTACCATATCCAAGATTTCCACTTGCTTGAAAAATGTATTTCCTTCTTTTTTATTTTATTTTCGTAATACTCATTCCCGAATTATGTTATGTAGGTTTGGTGAACAGTTTCAGCTATCTCAGTCTATC
>VCCN01005776.1:154690-171773 GCA_006491835.1 Architeuthis dux
GTTAGCTTCTGGACTTCAAGGAGTCTGTCTGAATATATATATTAATTTTTTCTTCTTTTTGTAATACAGTCGTTGTCCACTGTCCAAGAAGTGGAGTTTATGTAAGTACACTTATGTCATTTAATAAGAAAACAAAAAATGAAATAGAAGTTAGGCTAATACTTCTAACTTAAAAAAAACCCAAAAAACTTTTAGTTTTCTTAAACTAAAAAAACTAATTGTGACAGGAAAACGAACTAAGTCCTATGATACAAATATTGGCCCTTTCCACCCCATCACATTGATTACACAAATACACATACACACACACAAAAAAAACAACTACGTGGCTACTGAAATGAAAGAGCCGATTGTTTAAAAAAAAAAAAATAATAAATAAGATAAAACGTTATTCATTGTTATTTTTTCAAGTTTATGTTAACAAACTTCTTCGACCCCACCTTTACATTTCATATGCAACTTAACAGGACTCACATGAAAAAAGAGAAAGAAAGAAAAAATATCAAGGTGTCGTTCCCCAAATCCGAAAAAAGGGACGGGAGGGGTCAGATAAAAGTTAATCTTAAATATCGAAATGAATGGGGCTAGAAAGAAGAAAAAAAATGTTTCTATCAATTGAAAAGAAGGAAAAGAGAATGATTAAAAAAAAAAAACGTTAGAGAAAAGAAAAACAAAACTCGTGATGAATTAACAATAACAACTTATCACACGCGCAACTCACTGATGAAAAAGAAAAAAAAAAGTTTAAGAAGATAACAAATGATCATACTTACATTTTTTTAAAGTTATAAATCCCAAAATTTGTAAAGTGAACAACGATTTTCAGGTACAAGATTACGAAAAAAAAAGCAACAAAACTATTTTTTTTTTTTTAAATTACGCGTTGATATCATAAAATAAAAATGTTTATATATTTTAAATTAAAACCAAAAAATAAATACAGTCGATGTCCAAGTAAGTTTGAGTTTATGTACACTTGTATCTGTCATTAATAAGGGGGGGACAGAAATGAAATAGTCTGTTACAGTGTCAAACGAAACATTACGTAAGTGTGTATACGTATTTGCACAACAACAAAACAAGTCAACTTGACGCACTTCTAGAAAGTACCAATGTGGTGGGAAGATTAGAGATGATGAAAAGAGAGAGTAAAAAAAAAGAAAAAAGACGAAGACGTACAAGAAATAGCTAACTTTTGAGGAAGGGTTAGAAGGAAGCTACGGGGAAAATATGACGCAACTGGACGAGAGAGAGAAAGAAAGAAAGAAAGCAAGCAAAAAAATCAGCTGGTCCAAGTTATCTAATGACCCCCGCTGTTTTTCTACCCACCCACCCAGTTTTCATACAAGTTAACACTCCTAGAAATGAGTAGTCGTTTATGTAAAACCTGTCCTCCTCTCTTTTTTTTTCTTCTTTTCTTTTATTTCATACCTTGTTTATGTTTGCATGTGTATGTTTAATGTTATATAAAGGATTGTCCCTGTTTTATTGAGGGAGAAAAGAGAGAGAGAGGAGGTTTATCAGTTCAAACGTTAAGTACAACAAATAGAAAGATAGTGACATGGAAGGCTAACGGATCACTCTCTCTATCTTTCATATATATAATATATCAAAACAAATAAACAAAAACCCGGTTCAACTATGTGGGAGTTAAATGGAATTTTCTTTTTGCACAGCAGAGGGACACTATTACATCACTGAAATGATATTGGTACTACTACTTCTCAGCAATGGCCTTCGCGTGCTTGACTCAGTCAAGGTTTTGGGGTTTCAATTGTTTCTGGGTAAAATCAAAGCTCGCGCCGTTGAATTCCTGGCCTTCAGTGTTCTGTTCAGGGACCCGAACAGAAAATACATGTTTTTGGTTTGTTTTTTAAAAAAATGCGTATGCCAATACAATCCATTGTATATTAATGAGTACTACAAAATAACGCACACACTTTTTTTTTTTTTTTTTAAAGAAAAACATACTTCAATCTTTATTATTGGATGAAGTATTGTAACACACCACTTTTCTTTCTTTTTTTTTATAGTGAATTTGACTAGTTTTTTTTTTACCTTCATCCTAATTTTAGTTGTTTTTATACAACTTATTAGGAAGAAGGTAAAAAAAAAAAAACTAGTCAAATTTAATAATACTTGCAGGCATAAAACATGGTCGTCAAAAAATTAAACTTTTAAAAATCGCCCAGAAATTGGTCGAAAAAAGGGAGGGGGGGTATCTTTTACGAAAACAAGTTCACATCTGCTCTGTGTGATCGCTAAGTTAAATTAATGTACTGCGATATCTTCCAGTCCACTGTCTCATTATTGCTGAAGTTTGAGACAAAGAAGATACTGCAGTGAGAATATTGCAATGCTGAAAATATGAGATTGACAAAAAGAAAAAGAAAATCTCCCAATATAAAACCAATTACATGGTATGGTAACATCACATTAAATATCATAGGCAAAAATTAGTAACAATTTACGCAATGACTGCACAGACTGGATCTATATTATAGGTAAGGTAAGTGAGTGTAACAACAAGGATATGAAGTAAAGTTTGTTTATTTCGCATCTTAAAATACACTTACGCCTTAGACAACTTGATGTTATCGGGGGGGAAAATAAATTGATGAAGTAGATTTTAACAGCTAAAATTTGATAAAAATCTTGATTAAGATTCTGATAACTTAAAGCCGAAAACCGAAATTCTTTTTTTTTCCGAAGACACTTTAAGTTCTTTCAATCGATAAGACCTTCCTTCGTTATCTTTTAGAAAATTGTCAGTTTTGAAAGTACTTAAAACGGGTTATCTGAATCTTAAACAAAAAAAAACAAAACCCTCTGCTGCTGACCATTTACAACGTAACGATTACCTCTCGTTCGAAATGTTGTAATAATCGAAACGAAGATATTAGTAGTCGGGAATAATTCATATCATAATTAATTACTAATAACTTTTCACATAAATTTTCATGATGCGCTCTACGGCAGGCACACGATTGGAAACGGTAATGTTTGAAACGTTGTATGAGAGACAAGTCCAGCTAAGAGAGCGACTAATTCCTAGGCGGAAAAGCCACACCCACACTTAATAGTGGTTAGTTTAGCACCCATAAAATCAGTGAAGCACAAGCTATCAATGCCAACACTACTGTCAAAAACTCGATAAATATGTTTGAGACATGAAACGAGCAAAAAATAATGGTAACTCAGGTATAAAAAAAAGATTTCTTTTTTTTTTATATACCTTAGTAAGTACATAGTTTACATAATGACCAATGTCTTAAAAGCAATGCCCCATGTCCAGTAGTCGTTTTCGACATAGTAATAAATATAAGTCATAAAGAATTCTCAAGTTCTCAGCAAATATTAGCATAGTACAATACGATACAATAGCAACAAATCTACCGCACTAAGTAGTACGCTTTATAGTAATGAGCAACTTCTAAGAATCAATACTTAATATTCCCGGCACACTTTTGTGATTAAAACCAATTTTTTTGTACTTTGAAATTTTCTCCCAGAGATATTGCCAGGGATCTGCTTTCCAGAATATACAAGGCATAGACATTTACATGTTACATAGCGATTTTTTAAAACTGGAAATTAATAAATGTGCCCCTGGTCTAATCTACCAGTTATTTAATCTATCTATATCTACCTATCTCTCGATATATACATATACATACACCTCATATCTACCCATCTCTCATTTTATATATATATATAAGAGAGAGAGAGAGGTAGATATATGTGTATATATATATACACACACACCTCTATATCTACCTATCTCTTCTCTCTCTCTCTATATATATATATATATATATATATAATATATACACCTCCCTCTTTTGCAGGCAGGTTCAATCCTCCCCGAGTGCTCCATTATTATGGCATTTACCCAATTTCGATGGAAAAGGTACAGGCATTCCTAATACATTCGCATAAATGTGATAAGAATATGTGACCATTTGTAAAGAAAGCCCTTATACAAAATTCTGCAAATGATTGACTTTTTCTTTTTACACGGATGAATTTCTACAATATTTCTTATTGCAAATGAGACATATATAGTAGTTCTTTAATTTGAGTTTTAGTATAATAAAGCAACAACGAACAAATCCTTATTTACAAGGAAATGGTTTATTATTTTCATTTGTGACTTTTTGTACATGTGAAAACACATATCAAATGTACAATTGGTACTAGAGTAGCCTCCCATTATCCCTTACCCTCTATATTTACTCAGGGATGCCAAATCAGCCATTTTAGCCGATTTTTTCCCTTTATTTAGCCGATAAAAATCTGCGTTAGCAGATCGCCGAAAATCTATTTTTTTAAAAATAATTTTATTTTATTTTATTCAAAACAAATATTTTTAGCCATAAACTTAGCCGGAAAAAAAATCCAAGTACGGGTTAAGTTTACGACGTTCATTGTAGTAGATCGGTCAACTATAGAAAATTAGGCTTTAAATGAGTTTATAACATTTCTAGCCGTACAATTAGCCGAAAGTGGAAAATATTTTGCCAATTTTAGCCATTTTTGGAGCAATTCTAACCGGATAAATATCAATTCAGAGTTAGCAACACCGTATTTACTCTATAATATAATTCTAGAACCTTGTAAAAGCTCTCTTAAGTTCCGCTTTAAAATGCCATGGGTGAAATGTAAAAATTCTTACCCTATGGTTTAATCTCAGTATTTATTTTATCACAAATAACTAGACTTCCTAAGGAAATAAATATCTGAAGTAAATAAATTCCAATCCGTAACAATTTCCTCTTTCTATCCGGTTTTCAATTATTATTCATGGTTTAACCTTTTTTTCTATGAGTACAGCGAGACCCGCTCAAGTTTTTAGAAATATAGCCCTTTATATTATGCTTACTGTTAATTCCTATTGAATTTTCAAAAGCAAATAAAACGTTTTACACAGCTTCTCTAACATTAGTACGCATTTACAATACTTATTACATAACTCAGAATAAACCTTACTTAAAATTCAAACTATCCTATGTCATACACTGCAAACAAACACGTTATTTTAAAAGCTAACAGTCAAGAAACGACACACACACACACACAAAATGACTCCTCATTAAAATGAAGCATTTAATGACATTTATTCTAAACCATCTCTTCTTCCCACATAAGGGGGCAGAAATGAACAAGATAAACCGATCAAATTTTCGTTAGACCAATCAAAAAGGCGATAAAACAAATGTAAGGATAATTTTTAAAGCGATTTCTTTTTTCGTTCTAATTAAAAACAGTGTTTACTACCACCTCCTTCCAACGCCAAACAATACCAACGCGTACAGATCCATAAGATTATTAAAATACATCAATACCTTCAATAGTGCGTTTTTTTTTCATGTAGTAGGTTACGGTATTGCTGTACAAACAAATGAAACTAAGCATAAAGCTGGAGAAAAACACTTTAAATTATAAGACATTGAAAGGTGCGGTTTTAAACAATGCGGACATTTTTAGAACAAATTAACCGCACTATTGAAGGTATTACTGTAATTTGATACTTGAATATGAGAACAGAAAGAACAGAAAAAACACTGTAAAAAGGTCATTATCAGTGCAAGTAATTCACGGATATTCTTTTAGTTTTATTGATGCTTAACCAACGAGAATTGTGTAGGTCACTTTAAACGACAATTAGTACGCAGCTTAAATAATTTATTAGAACAGTAATTGGCATGGCTAAACCAATAAAAGTGATGCGTATTATACTCGTGGGCAACGCGGATTTTACGAGTACAGGGATAAATGGTCAGCACAGTACAAGAAGTAAAATATGCTCAAAATCTATATAACTATGAACGCATACCGAATGATTGCCGTAAGAACTAAATATAGAAGATGTTTATTTTTTTTAGGTCAAAAATTGCAAAATTCGATGTTTTATCATCCACCCCCCCTCCAGCCAGAAATAGTTCCTTAGTGCAGAAAATGAATGAAGTTGATCGAGTAGCGGTCATGTCAGTGGGCAGCAATAACAAAAAGTTGAAATCTTGCCTACAGATACTAAGTTGGAATGTAGTCGGCGTTAAAATGCAACAATTTCATTTTCCGTTTCGCCAGAATTTGCTGCGTCCCTATAGACATAATTACTAAAGTGAACGAAAGTTTTTGGGGACACATTTGTTTGATAAATCCTAACTGTGATATCACAGGCTACTCAAACTGGTTTGTTATGTATAGTCATTATATCCGTATGGTTCACTGTTAGCATGTAAACCTTTCCAGATGGAGAAATGGGATTTAGTGATTTTTAAAAAAAAATTTCTTTTAACAATCCTAAGTTTATTTTTCAAAAAGGTTTCGGCCGGTTCATTTTCCGGCCTTCATCAGGTTCAGTTATGCCCCCTGCCGAGTATGCTGTTGGTTGCTGTGTATTGGAGTAATACGATGCAAAAGGCAACAGACGTGAGGTAAGCCACAAGATCATTGAATAATCAAGATTAGCATTACTTTGATCTGGGTTTATTTTTCTTCCTTAGAATAAGTAAAATAGGACGAAGCTTTAATAAATAATTACTGGCTTAGTCAGGCACAAGGCAACAATAGTAGCGCAACAAGCTAGGATAACATGCTAACGATTTCACTACGGCAAGCGCCCAGGAAAAGGCTTAATATAAGTAAAAGTATAAGTACCGAATAAATGAATTTGAAAGAACAAATGTAAGAGTCTAAAAATTACTTTTTAAGTTAAGAAAGTGTTGGTAAAGAACTGGGAAGATAAAATGCATTTATAAATTAAAATTATTTATGCCCAACCTCAGTTCTGGAGGAATATAATATTCGTTTTATTAAAAACAAGAAGCATAAGTTCAATGATGCGTCCACCATCCTTACGCCCATATGGCTGCCTTAATTACTAGCAACCTACAATTAGTAACGAACATTTTTAGCAAGGGACTTAGCGATACCTAGTAATTAGCAATTAGTGGCGTTTGTTTCTATATATGAAAATATAAACAAAGAACAAGACTAAATGTAATTATGAATAAACAAATGCAAATAACATATATTTCCCTAGATATTTTGTAACAAATGTGAAAAGATTTTCATCCATTTTATGAGAAAATTTGTTCTTGTATCAAAAAATCATAATCCGCATGTTAGTATTAAAAAAAAAAGAAACCACACAAATTGATGATATCAATCAAGCACAGGAATAAATTCGAAATATTTGGTGCCTTTTTCAATTATCAAAATATAATAAGAAAATTTCTTATTTTTATTCATTCATTAGTGACTGGTCATCATAAAAAATCCACCCCAAAGAGTGCATTTATCATACTTCAAGTTCTCGCTATATAAAAAAAAAATGAGAAAAATCACTCCCCAGATCCATCATACAAGAAAAGAGAAAAAGAAAATAAACTTCGACTCCTGTCAGCCTGAAAATGATTTCCGATTTCAAAGGTATTCTAAACAAAGTAGTAGTAATAGTAGTAGTAGCGTTACTAGTTGTGGTAGCAGGAGGAGGAGGAGGAAGAGGGTTCACCCGAAGGTCAGGAACAAGTTTCATATCAATCCAACATGAAACGGCTGAGAAAATTGATATTTAACATATTAGGGTCCGACCGAAAAATGTCTTATAGAGATGCGTGTGGTCATATCTAGAAGAAGAAGTGAGCTTTTGTTTACATACTGAAGCAGGGTGGTGTAAGAATCCATCAAACCCATGAACTACGAATGACGGGCGTTGCAGTACTATGGTCAACCTGTTGAAATTTCCGTTTTATTGTGATTGATGTCAACCCAGTTCTATCAGTGAGTCAGGGCTTTTATTCGCACTGGAAAATGAAAGTGAATGTTACGTTGAAATAAAATACCAATGGCGGAGATAGAAACTTAAAAACAGATAAAGTCATATGTTTTGCAGGGATAGCTCTTTGCTTGCAAGCACAGATTGATGAAATACCACAACTCAGAAAAGAACTCACAAGTCATGGTCAGTGAAACAGGATGAGCATGGGTAAAAATTGTATGCATCCTTATTCGTAATTCAAAGCTTTCTCTTCATCAGAAACCGTCAACATAGGTTTCTTCGGTTTTTAAGTTGGTCTAGCTGGCTATGTATGTATCACGTGTACAGGCCACACCAATAGAGCTAGAGGGTTGGAAATTTCAACATTTACTGCTTACTGTGTCTAGAAGAAACAAACGGTTGTTTTGCTTTTTTTTTTAAATCCCCCTCTCTAAATATGTTTTTTTAGTGGGGAGCTTGGGTTCAATTTGCAATACAAGTTTTTGCTAAATTGGTTCCTTAGTTAGTACCCAGCATTATTCGAGCTTGGTTTATTTTTTTTTTATCTTTTTGTTGTTGTTGAAAATTCGGACTTTTTTTTTTAGTGATCACTGCCCCCAAAAAGGCGAGTAAAGTAACTTATTCATTGATCACCCCCTTTTCCAATTTTTCTTTAATTGATCACCCCCAAACGGCATGTTGCCAAAAGACGTTGGTCACGGTTTCTATTGGGCGACTAACCAGACCCCGTTTACGTTATTAATTGAAAGAACAGCAATTAAACTCTCTAAATATACAGAGAAACGGAAACATTAAGAACTGTTATAATTTCTAAGTGAACTTTTCCGTTAATATTTATTTTGCAGCCCCTTGTCCACAACCAGAGAAACGCAAGTGCAGTGCCCGCTGATTTGGGCCTGCAAAACCTGCTCCCATATATTTTCTTTACTCATCCATTTGGGCCGTGAAGTCTAACATCTCTCTGTGCTTTTACTTTGGCTAACGACCGACATCTCTCCATAGGGACTTTACATCATTCCAAAAGCCACCTCACCCCACCAATGTGTTCGTTACTCAATAAGATTACCTCACATTTTTTGTATTTTTTCCTCATCACCTTCAGATGGACAGTAACTGATCGTAATCAGCCTACCCAGCCCCAATCAGACCATCCCCCATACGCTAAAAATATCAGCGGGCCAGGGATAACAGCGCATGCATATTAAGGTCAACTGTGGCTCCTTGCAAAGATTCTTCAAGGTAGATATGGAATTATATATATATATATATATATATATATACGGAATAAAGAAAACAAAAATAGAGTGTGCGGTGAATGATGAGAGAGAGGGCAGTCAGTGTATTTTTATGTTAATTGAATATTTTGACAGGCATGTGGATCTGGACTTAGTTGATTTAACTAAGAGAGAGAGGGGAAGAGAAAAAAATAAATATGAAGCCAAAAATTGAAAAGGGCTGCACTAGGAGAACCATTTTGACAATTTCGAACGCTGAAATTAGCTTTAAAAAATCGGAAAAATTCGTTTAATACACTAAATGACACGGAAGATTTGCAATTTGAAGGGGGAAAAAAATCCAGTTTGATCTACTTAAGAGCCTGAATCGTTTAGGAAGAAAAAAACAAAAAAATTTAAGAGTATTTCAGAATCCCGTGTAGACAAGATACAATGTTTTCAAACTCAATATTAACCTTTTTGTGGTCGACAATAAAATTCCTTTATTATTTTCTGAATAGAGAGTCGCGGTAGGCTAATGAATGCTCACATTTTAGGAGGTGAAGAAATAGAGCCTTTTTCTTTCTTCACTAAGGGCCACTTGAAAGAATGAAAATAGTTGGGCCTGTCTTTACTCATGGGGAGTACCCGTCTTCCTCCAAAAAATACAATGTTGAAAATGCTGCATTGGGAGAGCCATTTTGACAATTTCGAATGTGGAAATTAAAGATACCTCAATCATTCCCACAATAAAAATGATAAGTTTCGAATTCTATCCCGTTTGTGTTCAGGGCTATAAAAGTCATATAACAGGTCCACGCCAGCGTTCATATCATATATTATTTTTGGTGACGAAATAACAATTAATCCATAATATTAAAGTATAAATACAAATATATTTTTTTAAAAATAGATGCTAGATATCGATAATAAATTAATTACAGACTACGGAAGACGCCCCAGGTATCAGTGGGAAAAAAATAATCTATATTCTTATCTCAACGCTAGATCAGATTTTCCGTTATTGCCTATGTAAGTTGGGCAAGACAGGATAAGCATTTCATGAGAGATATCTCACCCATTTCCACAATAAAAATATTTTCTCAGGCTTGAAAATACTCCTGGGCTATTGTTACCTTTCCCGTTTTAAAAAAAATGGCTGCCGCTCCAGCTGTAGAATAACAAACGCAAAGAAGAAGCAGACGACTCTAGCACTAACCCTAAAAAAAACCCCAATGTAGCTGGTGCGGTGGCCATTTTACAACGAGGAAGGTAATACAATAGCCTAATCCTTTAACATTTACAATGTAGTTATGCGCTATAGCGACTATGTTCGCTTATTTCTAATGGAGGGTAAAATACAAAAGAAAACCAACAAAACACAAATCGTGCACGTATTATGAAAGGTAAACAATAATATAAAACAAGCAGAAATATATATATATGATAATTATAATGACACTTATTATTCTGTCGATTGGATATACAATTATCCATAATTTGATTTCATATATATATATATGATCACTATTATAAAAAAGACCAACAGCAAAGTAAGAAGGAAAAAAAATGACATTTTACCGTCTCGGATTAAGTAAGATCCAGCAGCGCCAATCGCTATATCACGGAGGACACCGATAAAATGACCAATGGAGGGGTGTGGTTGAAAGTATAAGATTATTTACATTCTCCGTCCTTTTTATCACGTGACTTCATGAGGTCATGAAGTTTTGACTTTTTCACATCATAGTGAAATCATTGAAGTTTTAAAAAGACAGAAAGATAATCTTTGCATGAACTTGTTTCTCTACGTCTACGTATTGCCAGTGGTATAGAGCTATATATATATTTTTTAAATGAGGGAACGCAGGGCTGCCTGCTCTAATGAGCGTACCAAGCCTCTAATATAGAGGATGGTGAGAAGAAACAAAAACGCCTTTCCCCCGGCATTACATCACCGCGTATTTCTTAAGAGTTATTGCACGTTGATAAAACGTTTTTAAATGAACTTTTGTCATCTTAAAGAGATCCCAATCTGATCGTTTAATGTTTTAATTCGTTGCAATTCTGGTTTAAGGCTTACAGCGAGATAATCTTGAATATAGGCACGGGCGTCCACTGCCACTTTTCCATTCCAGGGGTGAGGACAGAAGGATATATGGGGAAGCACAAAAATAGATATATCCGGATGTTGGTCTCAGGTAAAGGGCCGGAGAGTTCGTAAGCTGTCACTGTTCATAGTGACCCAATGATAACCAGCCTCTATAAGATTATGGTTTCAAAATAAAACTCTCGCCTTCTGTTAAAAGGCGTGATCAAGAGATGGGCAAATGCCCCGTGCGGACGCCCATGAATATAAGGAATACGAGAATAAACACTCAAGAATCTCTTATTGAACTCTTTATTTCGGGCGCCGTCATTAAACTGTATTTACACACGAAAATAGTTCTACATATTACAATACGTGAATTCCGCAATTGAATTCACGTAACTTTCTGAACAAACTATTGTCATTCAAACCCGATGTAGGAGTGTCACGTTATTCCCCCCCCCCGCTCCCCACAAGTCATTCTCCGCTTTAAAAAAACAAAAGACAACTGATAAAGTATTATACTAAACTGTGATACTCCTGAGACATTTTTATTTTATTTTATTCCATTTCATTAGATGAAGCATTGTAAATCATCATTGTTAATTTGTTTGTCACTATTTACGTTCATCTTAATTGTTGTTGCTTTTTATCGCATCTAAAAATCAGGCCGGGTACCCTTCAGTAAATAAATAGATTAACAGTGCGGATCAGAGACTCGAACTCTCGACCCTCTATGCTGGAGGACGGCTCGCTTAACGCGCAACCGTTCTTACCACTGAACTACTAGAAATCAGTGGCAAGCGCCAGTCCAAACCCAGCCCGGGTTTTAGTTGCGATAAAAGGCAATAACAAATCGTTTGCCAATACGGGCTTAGTCAAATGATAACCTAATTCAAACGAAGCGCACACAACATACCAAACTCAAAGATGAAGCATGGATTCTAAAAATCAATGTTTAGCAGGCCCGAAGGAAAGGCAAATAGGCGTGTGTCTATAGTTTTTTTCCGGACGATTGAAGTCCTTCCTTGCTGTTTAAGCGAAGAAGGCCGTAGAATGGATCGGCCGAAACGTCGTGTTAACAACACAAACACCAGGGAGGAGTTCAATCGTCCGAAACACTCTTTGAATAGATAAGCATTTGGTTTGACAAAGCTGCATTTCTACTCATAACCCGACTCCAGGAGCAATGACTTACAAGAGCAGCTAACCATTGCTTAGTGGCCGACAAATCGAAAGTTTCTTCATTCCAATACGAACTGCAATAATTGTCTAGGCAATCCTTGCAATATAGCGCATCACCCCCCGCCATTTTGCGGGGCTCTTTTTTTAATGGCCGAAAGTGGCTAGTTTTTACCGTTTTAGCCATTCAAAAACACTAACCCTACCTATTTTAACACTTAGGTTATTTCAAAGATTTAAAAAAAACAAAAAAAAAACAACAGTTAACGATGCTTACAGCCATTTAAAAATTGCCAAATTCAAAATGGACGGGGACGGGTAGTGATGCGCTAGTGCAAAATAAATAAATATAGTCAGTAAGCTAAACTAGAATCGGTGAAGCTTCGAAGCTTTTACTTACGTAAGGAAATTCGTTCTGAACCCATAAAAACGGCATTGAGCTAAACATGGCTTTATCTAACAAATATCCAAGGGCGATCTTTCGGTTTAGGTCACCAGAAGTTGCAGATCATTTTGAATTGGCGAAATCTATCACCGAACAATAATTACGGATAGAGAGAGAGGCAAAGCATAAATTCAAAAGAATAGGTGGGGATACAAGTGTCCAACAGTTCACACTGCCCTCTAATCGGTGTTTTTAATATCGTTAAAATTAGTTTTCCACTAGAAACGCTTGTACTACAGTTATTTACCGGAAACTTTTGCACACACGTAAACCGATCGGAAATTTCGATTTTTCGAAGGAAACTCTTGCTCACCTAATATTTTTTTCAGCTGGAAACATTTGTACACATTTACACCGAATATATTGTTTGAAATTTCGTTTTTTTTCGTTATAAATAAATAATAATAGTAATATTAATAATAATAAAAATCACATTAAATTAATACTCGCTTTTAATAATGTTGAACTAGTTTCCTTCAACAGAATCTTTTTTTCCTTATTTCTCCGAGCTTAGTTGCAACCAAGACAGAATGAACAACTTCCGGTGACCTAAACCGAGCGAAACATTTTTTTTATGAAATTCAATGTAAGCCAGCTGAGTATGGGGTACTGGCCAAATTGAAAACGCCTCCCCGGGGCCCTAATGGATGGCGGCCACTAAAAGATTTATAATTAGTAGTAGAAAAAATGTCGGAAGGGGCCCCTCAAGGAGCCAAGCCCCCAAATCTAGAGCTACGCTGCCGTCTCTGATGTAATCATTTAATATCATTAATACTATTTAAAGTCATCCACACATTCATCTACATATACACGTGTGTGTATAAAGTCTAATAAACATACATATTTTCAGAAAGAAAAAAATGGTCTCAGGATTGATTGTAAAAAAAAAAGAAGTGTAAAGTGATTCTTAAGCCTAGAAGGACTGTTCTGTTTACATGAGAAAACCAATGAAAAGGGCCGAACATTTTTTACTGAGCCCCGTGAATGTTTTTGCTGATGATATGGTTTTTGATCTGTATAGCTTTTTTTTTAAACAAAAAATAAATTCAATGTTATCAATATTACTTTTTTTTAAATGTTACGGTTATATTTGGGAATTTATGGACATTATTATTGATAGTTGTTTGTGGTTTATTAAGAAATCGTATTATGACGCTCTTGCTTTTTCCTTAAATGAACGAAAAATTTTTAAGATGCCATTTAATTTAGCGAGTTTAACATTAAACATATTTCTGTGAAATATCACGTTCAATAAATGCATTTGATCATGAACTTTATGCAATAAAGTAAAAGGCTCATAGAGTTAGGATTCGATATTCGAGAGAGAGTAATTAATACCGTAGCTTCACTTTGGGAAGTACGGCCAGAAAACAAAATAGTAATAAGAAGAAAAAAGACGTCAGTATGTGCCAGAAACAATTTATCAAATTGCTAGGTGAAAAAAAAAATTAAATTATCTATAAAAATAATATAAATAAGACATGAAGGTTTTCGATTATGGATACCCCTCCAAAGAGCCGGTCTATCATTTTTGAGAAGCAGATAATCAACAAGTTTTAAGTTTTATATAATATCACGAAATCAGAAAACTAAAAGCCATAATTAAATCGAAATTTACCTTTATGGCAAAGAAGGAGATTCTGGGCAGGTTAGGGTTAGAGTAGTAAATGATTTTTTCCCCTAAGTCTAAAACTCTATATATCGGCTCATGCTCGGTTATTAACTTGCATAATGGAAAAATTCCATGTCTTATTTTTTATTTATAAATAGGCGTATATAATTATATATATATTTATTGTATAATATTATATAGGCGTATATTATATAATATTAATGGCTTTGCTAACAAGGAGGAGCCCTATGTTATTTTTTTTCTCTCTTCGTTCAGTTACAACAACCTAAAATAACTTAAGCACTGGAAGCGGATACATGTTTAAAGAAAAGAAAAACCTTTTCAGTCATTCTTTCGACAGTATCAACATTTTTATACGGCTATTTGCATTTTTAATCATACAATTTCGAAAAAATAAAATAACAGATTCCAAAACTAACAAAAATTAATGAGCTCCTGACACATAAAACAAATACATCTGGACTATATATTAATAAAATAAATCTCTAGTTAAAATAGATGATGGGTGTCTACTTTTATTTTGAGATTTTTTTTACACTTTGTTTTTAGGAGATTTTATATCTTACTTAGTATTTTGTGGCAATTGAGCGTGTGCCCTCACATTCACAACAAACCGATCGTGATAATTTGTTGGGACGCTACGAAATCGCCGAAAAATAATCAATTTTATATATATATATGTATTCTTTTAAACAAGAATATTAGAACTATTTGTAAAATAAGCAAGTAGATAATTTGAAAATTAATAGGAAGTAATTTTTCTTTAAAAAAAAAATTAAGTTTAACGAGATTCAGTATTGAATGAAATTTCAAGCAAAACAAAATGCCAATTCGATGATAAAAACATAATTAGTTACAAAATTTAATCATCAAAAAATGTAAAGAAAGTTCTTGAACAGATACAAAGTTTTCAACACGTTATAAAATAAAAATCAATCAAACTTACATGGTGTTGGGTATGGTTAGCAAGTATACATTATTGCTACATTATCATCACACCTTTTTCACACAGAGAGAGAGAGAGAGAAAACTACCTTCCCATTGACGCTGGCTGGCTGTCAGTTCAGTGACATAAGATTGTAAAGAGAGCTCTTGGGAAGCTCCGAGTAATAAGGACACTCCCTTTACATGTGAGAAGCGAGAGGGAATACGAAAAGCTTCAAAAAGGTGTAAAGGGGTTTTTGAAATTGGGCGGAGATTACAGGTCATGACGTTGTTATACGTAGTAGGGGAATACGAGATTATATGAGTGGAGGGGGGGCATTACACCGTGTCAGTGGTTAAAGGAAAAGGAAGGAAAGCTTATATGTGTGGTCAGTTACAGTAAGTAGGCAGTAACCAGTTCTTTTTTTAGGGTGTATATTTTGTTACATGAGGGCAGCTAAGAGCCAACTATAGCGCGATGGTTGACACGCTGACCATTTCTTCGCAAGTGTAGCGAGTTTGATTTTCAAGGTTGCCTACTGAATAAATATTTACTAGCCATAGTTTACTTCCGATTCATGCCGTTCGTGCTTATTGGGGGTTGCGATTAAAAAAAAAAAAAGCAACAGAACAAACACTACGAAACTATGAAGAAATACTAATTAATTAAAAAATTAGAATGAAAAACTAGTTTAGCTTCAATTCATTGGAGAAGGAGTATCTCATAGAACATTAAAAAAAATCTCATGTAAGTGTTTTATTAATGTTTACTATCGTTTTCGGATGAAAAATGTTTTTTAATCGTTTGAAAGATTTTCCCAACTTTCTTTCCGAGCTTCCGTAAAAAAAAAAAGCGTCTTAAAAAATAAAATAAAAATGTAGATACTATCTGGTACTAACTAGGAGAAAAGGGGAAACTTACCCTTAAAACTTCAACAGGTCATCCGCAGGTGAAGAAAAAAAAAGCATGAAAACCCTTAACATAGGTACACACTACACAGTAGAGCGACATAAAAAAAACTATCAAGGAGAAAATAATAACTCATCTTATGTCGAAAAATTCCAATGAATTCTATTAGCAGTTGTATCTTAGTGTTTACGTGTTAGAAAACAAACCTAGTAGGGAAAAAAAGAAGAAATTCATGCCTGAATTTCCACCAGGGTAAGGATTTTGTAAAACAATCCTCAGATCCCCACATATAATTTGTAACCCTTGGAGCTAAGTTTTTTAATCAGCAATTATTATAAATTAGTAGTTTAAGTAATAGTTATAAACAGTAAAACACTAAATGAACAGACCGGCTATTGTGCAACAAGTCATTAAAATCAGTGTATTTAAATATCAACTTCTTTTAATTGCATTAATGAGAGATGACGGTTTTAGTATTAAAAAAACAAATGCAAGAAGAACTTACTCTTCTAAAATAAAAACGTTTTTTTAACGAGCGACTGTACCAAAAGTTAGTTAACTACTATAATCTACATTCAATGAAATAACTTGTCCAAATGAACAGAATGTACTTGCTTCCAGTAGAGGTTAAAAAAAATTCCATCTCTCTTTTCTCCCACATTCCACACGTAGAAAACATAAAAGTTAAATGCCGTTTACGTTTTGTTTTAAGAATCTGAACTAAACTGAAACCTCGAGAGAAATAATCTACACGATAAACCCGACCGCAATGTTGTGAAATTCAGAGAAATAAATACCAAAATTATGGACAAATCTTAGTTTCATTTCCAAGAAATTACGTTACGGAAGAAGAAATGAAAAGCAAGCTCTCATTAAATTTCGAAAAGGTATTCATCCCCC